>JANHGN010011953.1:23374-37929 GCA_024605025.1 Megaceryle maxima
GTTGTGGAGTCTCCTTCTCTGGAGATTTTCAAGACCCACCTGGATGCGTTCCTGTGTGACCTGTGCTAGATTGTATGGTCCTGCTCTGGAGGGGGGGTTGGACTCGAAGATCTCCAAGGTTCCTTCCAACCCCTGACACCTTGTGATACAGTCCTAAAACAACCATGAAGACACAATTGTAGGAGAGGTCATAGACCTCACATTCAGACAGGATTTAGCATCAAGTAAATTTGTGGGAGATGGCTGGCTACAGACATGGAAAAGAAACCTGCAAACATTGCAGCTCCAACCAAGGAAAACTGTATGACAGAACAACTCACAATTTTTTCCTCTTCTCTAAGACATCTGTCATCATCAAAGTACTGGACCCTTCAATTGAGAACAGAAAACACATGGCAAATGTATTTAGCTCCTCAAACACAGGCAAATTACTTGTATTATAGACATGTTCAGTTTTCTCATCTTTTCATAGGGAAAACACAGCCTGTATATACGCAAAGCATATGTATAGATAGACACTAGAGTCTCTCTTTGGTTAGAGTATCTCTTTGGGTCTCCCACCTACCTTTTGAAGCCATTAAAGAGCTTTGTGCCACCACCTTCAATGCTCATGTTTATGGCCACATCAATCTGGTTATGATCATCAGTCAGACTATGTGTCAATCCTCCATAAGATAGATAACATATTGTCTATTTTAGCATTTCTACTGCTAGGCAACAGGGGCTGAAAGCTGGGTATAAAAGCTGGACTTTTCAAATGAAGTCTCCACAGCATTTACCGAATTCTTAACTTGTTCTGCATACTACCACCAAATATTGTCTTTGGGATGCTTGGGGTTTTTGTTTTGTTTTGTTTTGGGGTTTTTTTGTGATGTGGTTTGTGTAATTCATGCCCTCCCATCTCAGCTGTAGAGATACAGCATGGTGTTTAAGTATTCTCGTGATGATTTTCTTTTACAGACATCTGTTGGAAGATAAAAGCCTTTGAAACAGAACTCTCTCTTCAAGCTGTTAACCCTGTGACTAGCTTCTGCCTTGTTAGTTCTCTAGTAAGTTATATATTATTTTTGTCTCTGTAATTATTTTCTCTAACATTAATCTAGCTTACAGTTGGCATCAAAAGCCATGAATCTCATTCATACTGTTTTTCTGCAAGAAGAAACAATTCTTTAATATGCAAATCAGAGAGGCAAAGTTGGATGAATTTAGTCAGCATGCCCTTGAAGGAAAGAAAGGCTTTTATGAAAAGCTCAAGGTTATGGTTATGTTCCTAAGCATGATGAAAAAGCTACTTAACCCTTTAGAATAGATAAGGGGGAAGATTGTTTCCTCATGAAAAAGAAATTATTCTTGTGTAGGATATTAAAAAAAAAAAAGAGCTAAATTAGTGGGATGGATGATACGCAGAAACCAAACTGTGATTTTGACAAATGCTACAGCTTTATTTTTCTTATTTTGTTGGAAAAATGCATGTTCAAACTCTATTCAGCGTGGTAAAACAACCTGTCCTTATAGACACATTGCAGGAACCCATCTGGAAAACATCTTGACAAAAGAAGTCTTTCTGTGCTAGCAGGTGTTAAAATAGGCAAATAGAATTGATTTCAGTTACATTGCTATAAAAAAAAAGTGGACCTTAAGCTTTGAAGCCTGACATGGGATCTTGCCATACAGATCCTTCCTTGTTTGCAATGCTGACCCAGGCAAGGAAGATTTTTCTAGTGAGTGTGGTTTACCTTCAGGACTGAAAAGCAATATTGACTTACTGAAACTTATAAACCATTTTTTTTTCACAAGTCCCTGTGTATGTGCTTTTCAAAAACCACACATCTAGCTGAAAAGCTCGATTAAAATGGATGTTTTTCCTAATTCAGAACTAACTCCTCCAGCCTACCTCACATCTGGGTAGTCCAAAACAAGAGATAATCCCTGCAACACAAAATGTTTATTGACTTTGATTGATTGGATGAGCAAGTGAATTGCAGAACCAAGTTTTACCCAGGAGGAAGAGCTCTAGGCACCCTCTGATGTAAATGCAGTGTTAGGATCTCATTCTTACTTTCATGAAGACAATTAAGGCAGTTTTATATAGAGCAGAGCTCTGGTGTCTATTGAGCTTTATGAATTGATCACACTTCATCCTTGAGGCTTCCTGAAAGAAATAGAAAGCCTGTTTTGCATTATTTGATTATCACTGTAAGGCAAAAATGTTTTCAGTGAATTAACAGAAATTGCAGATAAATATTTTGTTTCCAGAAAAATCAGTATAATCCATATTGCACTACTTAGCTCTATTGACATTAAGGAAATTAAATAAGAAAATAATGCAAACCAACTATCGAACACATTTAAATAACATTCATCATCTGTTTAGGGGACAATGACAACAGCATAAAGAGCACAAGAAGAAAACCAGAATTTTGTCTCCTCTATCTACACTGAATTCTGTCTATAAGCATCTGCCCTAATCAGAGTCAGCTTCAGCAGGCTATAGGCAACGCAACCTCTCATTTTGCTTTTGGAAAACTGAGGTCAAGAAGAAAGACAGAATATAGTAAAATCTCCACCTGATTAGGTCCAATACTTTCAATGTCTATTGAGTTCCCCTCCACTGGACACAGCCTTCAACAGGGCTTTTCTTCACAGGCTGCTGAGTCCTTTCCCATCGTATTCCAATATGAAGGAATGCCGGGCAGCATTTTCCTCTGCTGAAAGCTTTTGATTTCATTGAAGTTTGATCCGGCATTAACAGATGTGCCCAAGGAATGTTTCATTTCCAGCAAATTAAGACAAAACTTAAGTTGAGCAGCTTTGTGACTTTGACAGCTGAGAACTGACTGAAGCAATATCTTATTTTAATAATCTTTGAGGTCCTTACCTATAAACTCACAGCCATAGGTGTGCTAGGGAGAAGCAACTTCCCTTCTGGTGAGTTTTCATTCTGGGCTGGGCACAGATGCTTTACAGGTCTTGGGTACTATCTGTGCTGCACAACAACCACTTAATACTTCTTGATTCTTTATGTAATTTTAGCAAGGTCTCACACATGTGAAGAACAGGTACACATTTAGAGCTAAGCTAATTTTCCTTCCCTCAGCTTGTCAGGCCTGAGAAATGTCAGACAGGAACTCTTTCTGTTCTGAGCATCCTCTTTTGGCATCCCTCCAAGTGGAGGAAGAAGTAGTATCTCACATATACGGTGTTAACCAGGTTAACAGCCAGTCCCTGTTACTTCCCCTCAGGTTGACTGGCTGATGCAATGTGTTCTGTAATGTGTATCAGCTTGGCCTTGGATGCAGCTCATGTCCTCCTTCCCTAGCTTATCACATGCTGTTCTTGCCTTAATCTACAACTGTTTAATTGGTTATACATTATCCCTCCTGTAGTTGGATGAGTACCTTCACTCATGCTGACGGCTGACACCACACAGTTGTGCAAGGCTAAGCAAAACTTCAGCAAAGACGTATAAATACTAAGACAGACAAAGAAAGATGGCTAACAGCGTTGCTGTTACAAAATTTTCTAGGCTGAATTTTGCAAATATTGCTAAAATTGGTTCAACACTAGACAAATCCAGACAAGGCCTGAGCCTTAATACATTCTGTTATTGTTACAAGGCTTAAAACTTACTATTAACATAAATGCTTCATTTCCATCAATATTACTATTGCTTGACAGCCTTGCAGCTGTGGTCCATCTCTGTCTCAGTGTCTGATCTCAGTGAAGTCTTGGTTCCCTTGTGGCTCTCCATAGCCCTCATGCCTCTCCAGTGCCATCCATGCACTGGATGAGCCATATCTCTGCCTTGCCACCACCCAGACGTGGCCACTCATTGGGATTTTGCCAGAGGACAAACTGCTGCAAAGCCCCTGTCAGTCCTATCCCCCTCCTGTCCTGAGCAAAGGCACCAAAACCATACAGCAAACTGCAAGTGCAGTGTAGCAGGCAGCTGTGCAGTGTTGTGCAAAGAACTGACAGACTCAGTGCATCTCTGCCTCTCCTGTAGGCACGCTGCCTTTCTGTGATTAAACAAGATCAGTACTGGGACCAGTCTTGTTTTAACATCTTCATAAGAGATGTGGACAATGGCACTGAGTGCACCCTCAGCAAGTTTGCCGATGACACCAAGCTGTGGGGGGGAGCTCTCTTACCAGAGGGCACTTTAAACCATCTCAGGACCTTTGCTTTGCAAGTCTCTTCCATTACATCAAACTGGTTTCATAAAGCCTTGGTTAACTTCTTAAGTTCCCAGTATTGCTTACTGGTGCAGGTACAGAAACTAGTCAAGTCTGCAGGGACTTGACTGGCAGTAACAGAAGCAGCAGGTACATTTCAGGAGGTTGCTAATAGAACACTGCTTCAGCACACTTCAGAAGCATGGGAAAAAAGCTGAAAACTTTTTTGCATTCAATAAGCTAAATTTCTCTCTTTGCCATGGTGTCTCTCTTTGCTTTAAAATGTTTTATTGAAAGGTAGAAATATGAGAACCTGACAAGGAGACAAACACAGCAGCTAATTGTGCCCCACACTGTGCCTTGCTCTGCCAGCTACTCCAGCCAGCTCTGAAAACTGTTTCTGCCATTTCACCCTGCCACAAAATTGATTTATCGCTTAGGACCTGTGAAACCCTTTTGCATAGAAGACAATCCTGGAACAGCTGCTTCACTTTACCATTGATTCCAAAAGTCATAAGCAAAAAGCTTATGACTTGCTCTTGATGTTTTTGTTTGTGTTTTTTTTTTTTAATAATGTAACATTTTCATCACAGGACTGGCTGCTACTGTTTTATCTTAGATCAGCTACTCATCCTAGGCACCTAACAGGGCTAACCACCCACACACCTACAGCTTCAAACCCTTCTCCCTTTCTCTGCTTTACATTGTGCTGTCTTTTTCAGCAGGAAAGCCTCCCAAGCACAGTGAAATGACAAGTGCCAGCTATCCCTGTTACAGGCCAGTCCGCTGGTCACTCCACTTATCTTTCCTTCTCTCTACCACATCGTCATAAAGTGCTTCTCCCCTTTTTAGCTCCTTTCCCAGTCTGGAATAATTTTGCAGGTGGGATTGCTTGCTTTTAGGCATCAGCTACTAGAGCTATCCAGATAGCAAAAAAAGAGCAAGGAGCACCTGGTACATCATTGTATTGTGTTGGAATTACCCCATGTTTCCAGTGGGTTTGTCTAAGCTGAAATTGCTCCAAAGTGTTCTTTCTGTGAAAAAAAAAAAAATAAAAATCCTCTTCTATTGTCTTTTAGCCTAAATTGTATAAGGAAACTATATTGGAGCCCCAACACTGAAAAAATTAAAACTTCCTAATGACATCTTAGCTCTAGGTGTTTCTAGTTCCAGGTGGTGACTTATTTCAAATGGCAGGCTGGGACAGTCACATCCCCTTTCAGCTCTTCCAGCTCTCCAGCCCTATCTGGGGTCAATGAAGGTCTTGGCGGAAGGAACAGGAGTTTGGCTGTGGCAAGACACAGACCTGCTGTTCTGCTTCCCAAACAGACACCTCTTTGCTTAGATTTCATGAAAATATTGCTGGCCATACTGTGGGGCTCCATCGGTGCCTTGACAAATGGCCTTGTGAGAGGCCTGTCAGCAAGGCACAGAGTAAATCCCTGGAAGTAAAATCCCTGGAAGTAAAAGAGTCCCAGTTTTTCTGGGATAATTCATGGTTTCTAGGCACAGTAAATGTTTATATAGTTAATTTCCCACTTTTATATCCCTTAGTTCATCAGGTCAGGCTTAGCTGTGGCTAAAGCTGTTTGGGTTTATAAAACTGCTTTTGTTTCTTAAAGTTAATACAGCAGACAAACATCACAAACTGTGGCATGGCAGAGACAATACGAATGACAGCCATCAATTGTCACTTTAGGAAGCAGCTCCGAAGTCCTCCTGTCTTTTAACACGTTTAACCTTAATTTTGCTGATTTGCACAGTCATTAATTACCTACATATGCTACACACAGCTACCCTGATAGAGCTGGAATTTCACAGTGTATTAGAGTACCTAGTTTGCATTTACATCACAGTGTTGTTAAATCTTAATCTACACCTATACATCAAATTTTTGGAAGTCAAAACAACTTATCAAAATACAACCATATTTTTCAATTACATGTAATAACATCACTTTTCTTTTTACTTAGTCACAACACATTTCACAAAGAGTTACATTAAGAGCGTTAAAACCTAATTATCAATGGTAAAAATCCCTAATTATCAACGGTAAAAAAAACAAGCCAAAAAAGCCCAAACCAGAGATCTTAGCTGTGGGAAAGGTAGCGGGCAATTTTCTTTGTGTTAACTGCAGCTTTAATTCTCCTCATCTCTGGCTTCCATCTTTACATTCTCTTCTTACTAACTTAAAAGACGTCACAGTTGCCTGTATGCTGGCACGGAACCCTCCTCCTCGGTGGAGGCTGGGCAGTAACCTGTGGGCAGTACCTCCCTACTCAGGCATCTGCATCCTCCTGCTCAGACATATTCTTGCCCAGACTTGAGCCTAGCTCAGGGGCATGACCTGCTGCCCATGCTTTAATGCACTAGCAAACCAGGCATATTTAAAGTTTCCTTATTTATTTAGTTATTTATTTTGAAGTTTGAGCAAATTACAGATGGTTTTTAGGGCACTTAATTATGTTTCTACTAACTGAGATTTTATTTTCCCCATCACAGATAAGCTGTGACTGCAAGGACGGAACAGGTTGCTGACATGCAAGCTGTTGGCTCTGCACCTGGGTTTCAGTAAGCAGAGTGGATCATAACAACTGGTACATTATTAAAAAGGAATCAAAGGAAAGAAAACCAAACACGTGACCTCTTAAACTATTCTAAATGAAGGTAAAGCAAAAATCTGAACTGGAAGGCGCCTGGCTGAGCTGTAGAAAACACATAAGGCGCTGGTGCCCGGCCAGTGCTGAGCTCCCCCAAAGCTGCAGCACCCATCTCTCTAGCCTTTGCCCCTCAGCTCCAGCACTGCTGCCCCGACAAGGACTAAGATGTCTCTGCTCACTGTTGCCATCCCTCAGTCCCCAGCCCATGGTGGCTCCACAGTCAATGGGCTGCCCTGCACTCTGCCACAGCTTGTCCTGCTTGGTCCCACGGCTGAGGGCACCCCAAAGTCAGAGGCTCTTTTCTGAGGAGCTTGTGCCTTGTTCACTTTTAATTCTTGACTGATGCTGCTGTGTCCATGTAACAGAGAGGCACCACTTTTTGGTTTTTTTTCTTTCCTGTGATGGTGAGCCTGCAGTGGTAGTCAGGGTATTGGAAGTGGTGTTTGTCACATTTTGCAATGTGGTGGCTGTTTTGCTTATTTTTGACTTCTTTAATGTTGCTACAGCACTACAGTGAGCAGCTTCCTTATTCACACCCACAGACCTCAGGCAAAAAAAAACCAAAAAAAAACCCCAAAACCCACAACAAAACAAACAAACAAAGCAACACAGAATATTGTTCAAATACTGAAATATTGCATATAATGCAAATTCTTCTCCCCTCCTGCCACCCCAGTAAAAAGTCAAGCCCAGAGTAGCTTAGAGGAAAAGGTTGAGATTTGGGGCTTTTTTGTATATCTTTTTTAAAGGGACTTACATTTCCTATGGGAGAGATTAGGCTTCATAGAGTAGATGCTATGTTTTTTTATATATCATTTGATGGCAAACAGAGGCAATAATTGATTGTGTCTGCATACAGTAGCCTGAATTCTCTGCCACACATTTTCTCTTCAGCCTTGATGTGTTAGTTTTTGTCTTGATGTGTTTATTTATCAACATTTTCTGTGTATATAGCATTCATGTGTAATAAATATGTAAAAAGCAGCCCCCATAGCCACTAGAGTATGTATAAATGAAAAGGCTTCTATGAATTAATATTTTAATTTTGTGAAAAACAGTGAATTAGCAACCACTGCTATTTTGATTTAACTAGATTTAGCATCAAGCTTCAGATTTTGCCTTTCTGGAAAAGAAAGGTGTTTCAGTGTCTGGAACTACTAATCTGGCTACTGAAATGAACTGCAGCAATCAGTCACTGCAGGTACTTTTTATCTGTCACTCTCTTAAAGGAGTGAAAATAATATTACAGAAAGCCAAAGGCTCTGTAGCAAATTTTAACAGGTACTAGCAATTTATGTTTGGTTTTTTTTTTTTTTCCCTTTTACAATCATTGCATCATAGAATGGTAGGGGTTGGAAGAGACCTCTGGAGACCATCAAGTCCAACCCCTCTGCCAAGGAGCAGGATCACCTACAGCAGGTTGCACAGGAACACGTCCAAGTGGGTTTTAAAAGCCTCTAGAGAAGGAGACTCCACAACCTCTCTGGGAGCCTGTTCCAGCACTATGTTACCCTCACAGGAAAGAAGTTTTTTCCTTATGTTGAGGTAGAACTTCCCATGTTCCAGTCTGTGACTGTTGCCCCTTGTCCTATTACAGGGTACTACAGAAAAGAGACTGGCCCCTTCTGCTTGACACCCATCCTTCAGATATTTGTAAACATTCAAAAGATCCCCTCTCAGTCTTTTCTACTCTATGCTGAACAGCCCCAGGTGTCTCAGCTTTTCCTCATAAGAGAGATGTTCCAGTCCCTCAACCATCCCTGTAGCCTCTGCTGGACTCTCTCCAGTACTTTCCTGTCTTGAACTGGGGAGACCAGAACTGGACACAATACTCCAGATGTTGCCTCACTAGTGCAGAGTAGAGGGGGAGAACAACCTCACTCAACCTACTAGTCACCTTCTTCTTAATGCACCCCAGGGTACATTGGCCTTCCTGGCCACAAGGGCACATTGCTGTCCCATGGAGAACATATTGTCCACTAGGACTCCAAGATCCTTCTCCAAGGAACTGCTTTCCAGTGGGTCTACCCCTAACTTGTACTGGTGCAGGGAGTTATTCCTCCACAGATGTAGGATTCTACATTTATCCTTGCTAAAGTTCATTAGGTTCACCTTTGCCCAGCTCTCCATCTTGACCAGATCTCACAGAATCACAGAATTGTCATGGTTGGAAATGACCTCTAAGATCACCATGTCCAATCATCCAGACAAACAAAAAAACCCTGAAAAACACACCAAAAGAAACCCAAAACAAATGAGAAAAAACACAGACATAAAAAAAAAACCCCAAAAAAAACCCCCAAACCCAAACCAAAAACCCCAAACAAATGAATGAACAAACCAACCAACTGCTTCACCATCCCAGTAGACCATGTCCTGAAGTGCATCATCTACAAGGTTTTTGAATACCTCCAGGGACGGTGACTCCACCACCTCCCTGGGCAGCCTGTTCCAGCACCTGACTACTCTTTCAGTAAAGAAATTCTTCCTAACATCTAATCTAAACCTCCCCTGGTGCAACTTCAGGCCATTTCCTCTAGTCCTGACCTTATTTACTTGAGAGAAGAGGCTGCACCCACCTCACTATAGCCACCTTTCAGGTAGGTGTAGAGAGTGATAAGGTCTCCCCTCAGCCTCCTCTTCTCCAGGCTAAACAATCCCAGTTCTCTCAACCACTCCTCACAGCAAACCCTTCACTACCTTGGTTGCCTTTCTCTGAACTTGCACCACCACCTCAATGTCTTTATTGTGGTGAGGGGCCCAGAACTGAACACAGTACTGAAGGTATGGCCTTATCAGTGCCAAGTACAGGGGCACAATCACTTCCCTTCTGCTGGTCACACCATTTCTGATACAGGCCAGGATGCTGCTGGCTCATATTCAGCCAGGTGTCGGTCATCACCCCCAGGTCCTTTTCTGCTGGGCAGCTTCCCAGCCACTCTTCCCCAAGCCTGTAGCATTGTCTGGGGTTGTTGTGACCAAAATGCAGGACCTGCCACTTGGTCTTGTTAAACCTCATACAATTGACCTCAGCCCATCGATCCAACCTGTCCAGGTCCCTCTACAGAGCCTTCCTACCCTCAAGCAGATTGACACTCCCACCCAGCTTGGTGTCATCTGCAAACTTGCTGAGGAAGCACTCAATCCCTTCATCTAGATCATTGATATGATATTGAACAAGACTGGCCTCAGCATTGAGCCCTGGGGGACACCACTGGTCACCAGCCACCAGCTGGATTTAATGCCATTTACTACAACTCTCTGGGCCCATCTGGCCAGTTTTTAACCCAGAGAAGATGGTACACCTGTCTAAGCCATGAACCTTCAGCTTCTCCAGGAGACTGCTGTGGGAGATGGTGCCAAAGGCTTTACTAAAGTCCAGGCAGACAACATCCACAGCCTTTCCCTTATCCACTATGTGGGTCACCTGGTCACAAAACGAGATCAGGTTGGTCAAGCAGGCCCTGCCTTTGCTGAACCCATGCTGGATGGGCTTAATCCCTTGGCTGTCCTGTACTTGCCAGGTAGCTCACTCAAGATGAACCTCTCCAGCATTTTTCCAGGTACCAAGGTCAGGCTGACAGGTCTTTAGGTCATCCTTCCGGACCTTCTTGTAGATGGGCATCACATTGGCAAGCCTCCAGTGGGACCTCCCCTCTTAGCCAAGACTGTTGATGAATGGTGGAGATAGGCTTGGCGAGCTCAATACTGTCCAGCGGATGTCATCTGGGCCCATGGATTTAAGAGTTTCTGGGTGCCATAGTGGGTCATTAACTGCTTCCTCCTGGATTATGGGGGATTGTTCTGCTCTCTGTCCTTCACTTCCAGCTCAGGAGGCTAAATACCCTGCGGGTAGCTGGTGTGACTAATAAAGTTGGAGGCAAAGGCAACATTAAGGATCTCAGCCTTTTCCTCATCTTTGATTGTACTGTTCACCCTCCCCCACTTGGCATCCAATAAAGGATGGAGATCCTCCCTGTCTCTCTTTATGTTGTTAATGTATTTGTAAAAACTTTGTTTGTTGTCCCTTATCACATTGACTAGATTGAGCTCCAGCTGGCATTTTGCCCTTCTAATTTTTTCTCTGCATTGTTGCTGGATGGCAGCACAGCCTTCCAGTGTACCAGCCACTCCTCCCAGTTTTCTATCATCAACAAACTTGTTGAGGGTACACTCCATCCCATCATCCAAGTCATTGATGAGCTGTTGAATAAGACTGGACCCAGTACTGACCCCTGGGGTACTATGAGAAGGCTGCAGTCTTTGGCAAGCTGGCAAGAGAGGCCTTGATGTGCTTGTCCTTTGAGAAGGTTGCATCTTCTTCACTGGTTTTCACTTTGGGCCTGATTCATGGCATGGTGAAGTTGATGGAAGACTTTCCAGGGACTTCTGTAGACATTAAAGTTAGGTGTAAGCTAGCAGTTTAGACTTTGCAAGAGTTTAGCATGTACTTTCTTCTGTCAGAGAAATACCAATTCCCACAGAGGAAGGAAACTGCTTTAAAAAAAAAAAAAAAAAAAAGTATAAAAGATATTGAAGTGAGTTTGTTTACATATTAGGTTTAAGACCAATACATTGCTATGGTGCGTTGCTAGCGTGCTGTGCCTGTCTAGCACCAGTACTCATGCATGTGCCTTCTCGGACTCGCTGTGCTGGTCTTTTGAGCACCAATATGACCTGGTCGAGATGGTGCAAAACCCAGGGCAGGCATTGGAGAGAAAGAACTTGAAGTGCTTTTGTTAGATGGAGTTGTGTGGCTTGGCCCTCAGAAGAGTGGAGCAAGAGTTGGGAGCAAGTGTTCCTAACCGTATCAAAAGCTGTGGTTGTCACTGCTCTTCCTAGTTGTTTTTCAGGACAGACTGACAGTGGGGATGCCCATCTCCCCATGGTTATCAGCTGCAGACTTCAAACCCCTTGCCTGAGGATGAAACTCAAACCTCCCATTTTCAGCCTGAACATCTGAAATGGGTTTTAGGCCACTATTTAAAAACTTGACGGTCCCCTGGAAAAGAGCCGGCACTTCAGAATTCATCAGCCGATGCTGAAGTGCATCTGGCCTCCAGGGAAAATGCTGGGCTTCAACTGCAAGTGGCTGGACATTCTCCTTGGCATACCCAGCACCAGCAGCATTCAGCATGGGGGGCTCAGACACACACCTGTACTGGGTATTACCCAGCTGATAGTAAAGGGCCTTTGCAAACTAAGTCCTTGATGGGATTGTCCCCCATGTGCACTATATCCATGTACTATATCCATCCATGTACTATATCCATCCACTATATCCATGTATTATATCCAGGCTGGGGAGACCACATGCTACTGCTGAGGGTGGCGGGGCATGGGAGGAGGTTTGCAAAGAGTTGCCTCTGTTTTAGCTGCATAATGACTCTGAAAGTCTTGGACCTAGTCTTAAAGTCTTTGATCAAGAAGAGTCTCATTCCTTTCCTCTGTCCTTCACAGCAATATACAGTCATTGCCCTCATGCCCAACATCTTCCACAGGCTGAAGCTGGAAGTGCCCAGCGGTGACCTGTGATTTCCCTCTGCTGATCCCTCCTACTTTTCTAGCATGAAGCTTTGTGTGCATCATTTTGCTGCTTTAAATGTTCTGTACATTAGCTTGCTAGTAATAGTTGATAATCTTTGTGCATAAGATCTCTTGTTGGGTCCATTTCCACTCATAATAAGTTATGGGGGTGTATCTGTCTTCATGCACAAGCCCCGAGCTTCTGTATTTTCAGGCCACTTGTTCATTCCCCACCCCTCACTGTGTTTCTCCCACCCGCTCCTCTCACCACTCCCCACCATACAAGCAGGCACACTAAACTCCCTGCTGGCAGGAGAGGATGAGTAACAGGGGCAGAGGAATTGAGGAAGCCTCCCTTGCAGCACACTGGCTTGCACAGGCTGTGCTGTGCCAAGGTATAAGAAAATAACTCAGCATTCGTGATTTGAGTTGCAAGCCTCCCTGGTGAGACGCTTCTGCAGACTAATGCAAGCCAGTCCCAGGAGACTATTTTTCCTGAGTCCTTACATGCATTGTGTGCCAGGACTCCCAAAACCAAGGAAATTAGTGCTTTGCTCCTCATTTCTTGGCTGCAGTCTATGTAACATGGGGCCTGAGGTCATATTTTTTACAGCATGTTCTTATCCAGTGGCACTAGCCTTGAGATTTTTTCTTTTTTTTTTTCTACCAATGTAGATAAACTAACTCTTTGTAAGCAGTGGCAGCTGAGCTCCTGCAGTTGTAATTTGGGTGAACTGGGCATTCCTCCTAAAAATACCTTTCCCATTCACTGGCTGCTGTCGAGTAGATTGTGCTCATAAACCGGGGGGAGTGAGTGAATGACTGGAGAGCTGAAGGTTAGATACCCGGTTAATATTTAGAAGAAATAAAAGGCGAGGGTTTGTTGGCTCTGTGAAGCTGGGCATCAATCTATGGAGTCAATTTCTGAGTTTAAACATATTGCACTATGACCAGCGATTCTCCACAATACAGTAGGATTTATTAATAGAAAATATGTCAATATGAGTTTGCCTTTGTACATGTTAGCAACATGTACAGTGAAAACACTTTTTTTCTTTTTTTTTTCTCTCAATCTATAATGTTATAGTTATTTTGTGTTATCTGACATAACCACTTATATTTTGGGCTTAAATATGTTATTTGTCAAAATGTACTTTCACTGTTAATATACCTTTAAAATCATAGTTTATCTTTTAAATATTGAATTCATATATTTTTCTTTTCAAATCAATATTGCTCATGTTAGTGCAAATTTGTTAATCTTGAGATAGGTTAACCATTCCTTCCAGACCATAAACAGCATTTAATAAAACAGTGAGATTTATATAGCTCTACATAGCTGACCAAGATTCTAATACGAAGCTTGTTTAAAAAAAAGATCCAACATTTTACAGTACATCAATTGCATTTTATACATTTTTTTTTTTTTTTTTTTTTGGAACAGTTTTGCTTCTTCTCTATTTCTGTGTGTGATCTAGTACAAGAATGAAGGGAACAACAATAGGTAATGATACTTTCCTCGATATTAAAAAGAATGCATCATATATATCTTGCTCAGTATGGCAGCAGTGTTGGATTTCCAAGCCTGGAAAGGAAGGCAGGTAATTCAACACCTCAGAACTCAGTACAGCGAGAGTGAATGTTATCAGTCGGAGCACTTGCCACTACAGAAGAATGGAAACAAACAACACAAAGTATAGACAAAATGTTTTTTATGCCACTTCATTGATCCAGAATCTCTCAATTGAGCAATGGTCAACATTTGACTCCGAGTAATTCCTAAGAATAGCTGGAAGGGGGCAATGTGGGCATTTCAGTAGTTTGAAGAATGCAAATAAATCCAACTTACAACAACCTCCTGTCCTAAGAACTTCAAAAGGAATGAGACATCCCCTTGGCCTATTGGCAATCCTGCGCCTGGAGAACTGCACCAGCCTGGTGGTTATTGGGCAGGCAAGAAGAACTTCAAATTGCCAGTGACATTCTTCCTTAAAAAAAAGTTTTTATACTGAAAATGTGCTTCGTTCAAAAGAGCACTGCAAATGTCACTTATTAAAATCAATGTAGTAAATAAAATATAAACAACCTGTGTCCAAAACTATGAATAATATTTTTATCTACCTCACTATACATCTGGCCCACTGTGCCCCTCCCACCCACCCTTTCTTAAATGTTGTAAAAATTTTTTTGCATG
>JANHGN010011954.1:0-15288 GCA_024605025.1 Megaceryle maxima
AAGAAGATTTTCTTCCTTTTTTTACTTTTCTTGGTCTTTTTTGGGTTTGTGGTTTTTTTTTGTTTTGGTTTGTTTTTTTTGGGGGGGGGGGGGAATTTTTTTGTTGTTGTTGTTTTTTGTTTGGTTGGTTTTTTTGTTTGTTTTTTGCTGTTTTTTCTGTTTTTGTTTGGTTTGGGTTTTTGTTTGGTTTTGTTTTTTTTGTGGGGGGTGGTTTGTTGTTTTTTTCTATGGTGAATTAGTATGTGGCATTAGTCTTCTAGTGTGTTTAGGTACTGATAGATAGTGATTTAAAGAAAAACTAGGAGATTTAAGGTGCTAAAGGTGTTGTACTCTAAGTAACTCCTAATATAGTATTTCTTATTCTAGATATGCAAAACACTGTGATAGAGAACTGTTTGCAATGGAATATAATCCTGTTTTTAATGTTGAATCCTTTTAGGATGATAATTTTGTTTTCCACGTTCCCTTCTCTACTTTACTATGGTTTTAGAACTAGGTAGACATTAAGTTATTAAAAAAAAAAAAAAAAAAAAAGGATATTGCACTTTATTAAAAGTAAGAAATCAGCTCTGAAAGACTGGCTTAGTGACCTGAATTTTTGCTGTCTCAGTGTGGTTTCAGGGGACTCAGCATCTTGCTAAAGCAAGCTTTATTTGAATGAAATTTCATTATAGAAAAATGAAATCCATCATTAATGAAAGAGGTTAGGGACGGAGGGAGGGGGGAACACATGCATGAATGATGGAGGAATAAAAGTAAAACAGCCTCTTATCTGCTTTAGAGATAAGAGTCTATTGGATAACATGGACAGTACTTGAAAAAATTCTCAGTAATGACTGAGGAAAGGTTTGATTTAATTAACAAATGTGAACAAAAAAAGTATATATAAAAAAATCATCCACAAGCTAAATTATTTAGTTAGAAAAAATAATTAATGTTCCTATTTTGTCAGAGTCAAAGTTGTTATTTTGGGGCAAAATAAAGGAAGAGGTATTTATTTCTACAATTTTTTTTTAATTTCTCCATAGGCCCATTGGGAAGGCCTCACAGGCAGGATAACTTTCAACAAAACCAATGGCTTAAGGACTGATTTTGATTTAGATGTTATTAGCCTCAAGGAAGAAGGTCTTGAAAAGGTATGTAAGATGTATAACTCCAAAGTGATGAGAAACAAAACAAACCCACACCTAAAACCAGTAGTATTTTCAATAACATTTCATAGAATCATAGAATCATTCTGGTTGGAAGATATTTTTAAGATCATCAAGTCCAATCGTAACCCAGCACTGCCAGGTCACCACTAAACCATGTCCCTATGCACCACATCTACACTTCTTTAAATACCCCCAGATGGCACCACTTACTTGGGCAGCATGTTCCAGTGCTTTACAACCTTTTATGCGAAGAAATTTTTCCTAATATCCAACCTAAATCTCCCTGGTGCAACTTCAGACCAATCTTCTCCTATAACTTGGGACAACAGACTGACTCCCACCTTGCTACAGCCTCCTTCAGGTAACTGTAGAGAGTGATAAGGTCTCCCTGAGTCTTCTTTTCTCCAGGCTAAACAACCCTGCCTTTCCCTCATCCACTAAGTGGATTACCTTGTCAGAGAAGGAGATCGGGTTGGTCAAGCAGGACCTGCCTTTCTTAAACCCACGCTGACTGGATCTGATCACCTAGTTGTCCTGTATGTGCCATGTGATGGCACTTGTGATAATCTGCTTCATAACCTTCCCTGGGACTTAGGTCATATTGACAGGCCTGTAGTTTCCCAGATGTTTCTTCTGGCCCTCCTATTAGATGGGTGTCACATTTGCTAACCTCCAGTCAACTGGGACCTTACAGTTTAGCCAGGACTGCAGATAAATGATGGACAGTGGCTCAGTGAGCACTTTGGCTAGCTGAAGTACCTCTGGGTACCCTTGGGTGGATCCCATCTGACCCCATAGACTTGTGTCTGCCCAAGCATCATAGTATGTTACTGACCATCTTCTCTTTGATTACGGGGCTTCATTTTGCTCCTTATCTCTGTCTTCCAGTTCAGGGGTCTGGGCACTTGGAGCACAACTGGTCTTACTATTAAAGACTGAAGCAAAGGAGGCATTCACTACCTCAGGCTTTTCCTCATCTTTGGTCACTATATTTCACCCCACATAAAATAGAGGATGTAGATTATCCTTAGTCCTCCTTTTGCTGTTAATGTATTTAGATAAACACTTTTTAATATTTATGGCAGTAGCCAGATTAAGTTCGATTTGGGCTTTGGCCCTTCTAATTTTCATACGTTGCATAAAACAGTATACTTGTTCTCAACTTGATATCTGATTTCACAGTCATCCAGTAAGAGCTGCTATCTTGATATCTGACGAGTGAATAGCTGGACCTGGAGTAATTCATGAATATACTTTGTCCTCAATCTATATTGAGTTTAGTTTGGGTTGTGATTTCCTATCCTCATGTGTCACCTTGTGTGTGTGTATGTGTATTTGTATTTTCTTTACATCTTACTAATTCAGGAAGAACTACCTTAAACAGAATGAAATAAAGCAGTATAAAATAAATAATAAAATTCACTTTGGCAGGTTTATTTGTGTTTCACGAGGGAACTTTGATTCTCTTACTGGAATACAAATTTTCTATCTGTAATTGATACTAAATATTAAGAATTAGTAGCCTTACATGTTTGTCTGTCTTATCATATAAGGTTTTTTTGTACAGAGTTGGAGTGTAATATCAAAGGATTGAGAAATGCCCTTTTTATGCAGCCTAATACTGTCTATATTTTAACTAAGGCCTTGGGAAGCACATATAGATTCTCAACCTGCCTACATGACACTATGATGATCTGAAATCAGATCATCTTTCCTTTCTTCTCCAAGAACCCTGCCATGGAGATGTCATGCAGGAAGCTGCAGTGTCTCACACTGTTGTGATCAGCACACAAAGGTTTCACAGTTTTTATTTACCTTGTAGTTTGTATTTAGCTGTTGTGTTCAGTGTTCTTTAAGCACTATATTTTCCTTCATCTTCAGTTCAGTTTTGCCCTAAGGTGGTATTGTAGCCACAAATAAGAAGAGAAAGGAAGGGAAGGCATCATGCTGCAGAGTTGCATTTCCTTTTGTCTATAAATCATTGAATGAAGAAGATAGCATAAACAACATATTTCTCCAAAACTTTTCCCCCCAGTACTAGTTCCGGAATATTAATATGCTCTTCTAGAAATATTTGGAAAAAAAAAAGCTCAGAACCCATGAGCTTGTTTTGAAACACTTAAGTAATAACGTTTTTTAAAATGTCTAGTGGCAAACCTGTGATTAAAGGACTGATCTATATTTTAAAACATTCAGCAATACACTCATAGTAAAGAGTCTTCCTATGAAGTATTCCATGAAGGGAGATGTAAAAGGACATGGATATTTAAAAACAACCAGCAGAAAAGGTAGATACTTTTCCTGCCTTCATGGCTTATCTTGGTCATAAGATAAAGGGATGCGATAATATTAGTTTTTTACTAAAATGTTCTGATAATCTTTTAAAAGAGCAATAAGAATTAGTTACCATGCATTAGAAAAGTTTTAAGAGTTGGGAAAACATTACCAAAGAACAATGAGGAATGCTAAACATATTCAAATATACGTATGAACAAAAGAAGAGAGTTTCTGTAGAATTTAGTGACGTGAGATTAAGAAAAGGAAAATTAAGCTGTATGCACATTAGATTGAATTGCTTAGTAGATATTTGAAATGAATAGGGTATTTTACTGAGAAAGAGAAATCTATGCTGACAAATGAATATTTTTCTTTGAAGAAAACTTGGTTATTCTGAACAAATAAACTCCACTTCTTGAATCCAGGGCAACTCACTAAACTCTAAAGCAGGACACTGCCTAGTAGAGAGAGTACATTTTAGCCAGTCCTTTCATTTAAAAGGTCTGTCTCAAGGATTTTTTTTTTTTTTTCCCCCACAAGATTGTCTTCTGTTAAAACTGTGATGAATCCCTCTCCCATATCTCAGTTCCCTCCCTCCACATGTGCACTTCATCTCTATATATCACACTTTCCCTCCTGCTTTCTGCTACTCTCCCCTTCTCTCCCTCCTCCCTTTCCCCTCTCTCCCTACCACCCTCCCTGTCCATTTTCCTTTCCATCTAATCCCTGTCCACTTGTGCTTTGTCTTCTTTCTTCGGAAGTCTTTCCACATCTTTGTCTTTATCTTGTATATTCACAATGTTCTTCTCAAACCATCATCTTGTCAAGCCTGTGTGTCTAAGTAGTTAGAGTTCCTGAATAGTTTTGCTTGCTTGCTTTATTTATTCATTCATTCATTTTGTGGGTTGAAAGAAGATGGAGAGATTGGAATTTGTGCCATGTTATGTGTGTCATGTTTCCATACTATAAATAGCTATTATTTAATGTTACATCTTTCCAAATATGGGGGTACAATTTTTTGTGTGAAGAACAACAGTTTAACACAACAATTTTGGATGTAATCTGTAAATCTGTAATGCTTTTGCAATAAAATGAGATATCTTGAAGGAGAAAATTACTCCTGGAGGGGACAAAGTGGTATTGTGAAGTATTTACAGAAAATCTATATTTTTGAGATTTTGGAAGGTAAAATGTCCTATATAAATTGCCTGGTTAATATAAGGTGAAATTACTTAAGTCATATATTTTAAGTGTAATGACTGCTGAAGTTAAAGATAACAGAAACATTTCTCATTGATTTAAAAAAAGATGCCATGTGTGACCTCAGATTCTGCATTAAGTTACCTGTTCCTGGAACTCTTGAATAAGAGGTGATAATCAGGCATCTATCAATAAGAACTATGCATTTCAAATAAAAATTATGTCTGACAGAAATGATAGCTTCTTGTAAGTTGAAAATGACAAAATTAATAGATCATTGGCTAAGGTACAAGAAAAATTGATGACAGTCACTCTGGACATGCTGAAACTGTTTATGATTAAGCACAGTGAAAATTCCAAACTGTGGCAATCCAGTATAATAAGCAAATTGCCATTTAAATTGCAATCTAACAGTATTTACACTGCAGCTATGTCATGAGGAAAATTATTTTATACTTCAGGGAGATAACAAATACCTGAATTTGATACCACTTTTGATATGAAAAGTTATCATTGAAGATGTATCACATTTCTTGAATAGAGATGTTAACAACCGTCTTGAAATCTTGCTCAGAAACTTACACCCAGGATGAATATAAACAACCTATTGAGTTGTAATTCATTGTCCAGCATATCAGTGTCAAATCTTGTTCTATTTGCTATCTTCATTAATGAACTTTGAAAAAACAAGTGACATAAATAGAGTGATTTGTAAAAGTTAGAGAAAAAAAGACTGAGCTAACAGGTATATGGAAACCAATAGTATTGGTATTAACATGAAATTTGTCAAAGGAGACAAGCATATTTCTGAAGAAAACAAAATAAATTATATAATTTGCAAATGGGAAATAAATAATTATTACTAACTATTCTACAAAATATAATAAAGGAAAGATGGTAAACTGTAGACACATTTGTCAATTCTTTAGAGGTTGAATATGGCTATGATTTGGGCTGCATAGACAGTACCACTGCAGAAGGGCAATGATCCTTCCTAATACAATATTTGTGGTACTTCATACGTGTATGTGCAATTTTGATTGACTCGGAGCCAAAAATATATTGCTTCTCTTAGGAGAGTTTTGAAAGAGATTCAAAGAGATTACTTGAAAGAATACTTGCTTATACATAAAGATAAATTTATTTTTCTCTAACATGCTTAAATAAGAAAGCTACTTTAATCAGTTCAATTTTTGTGGATACATTCTTATGAAAATGATGCTCAGTAAACTACTCCAGAGTACATGTAAACTCAACAAATATTAAGGTTCAGGAGTGTACAATGCTTCTTTTGGGGGAATGATGAATTATTGGTTTTGGCCGTAAACCAAATTTCTTCATAACAGCTTGTGAGGGGCTACATTTTGGATTTGTGCTGGAAATAGCATTGATAATTCAGGAATGTTTTATTTACTGCTGAGTGGTGCTTACACTAGGTCAAGGACTTTTCAGCTTCTCATACTGCCCTGCCAGTGAGGAGGCTGGGAGTGCACAAGAAGCTGGGAGGAAACACAGCTGAGACAGCTGACCCCAGTTGACCAAAGGGATATACCATACCATGTGATATTTTGCTCAGCAATAAAACTTCAGGGTGGATGTTGGCAGGGCTGCTGTTGCTTGGGGATTGGCTGGTCATCAGTCAGTTGTTGGTGAGCAATTGTTTTCTTTTGCATCACTTGTTTTTCTCATCTTTTATTCTTCTATATCAATTTTATGTGAAGAATTACTGTAATCAGCACTCTCCATCCTAGGTAAAGGACCAAGAATGTATCATGATGTATTCTAGATAATCCACAATATGATCCTATTAAAGGTTTAAAAAATAATTTTATTGTACATACTGTGTGTAGCTTTCAGCAGTCAGAATCTGAATTATTATTCATTCTGATTTAACAGGTCTGATACTTAATTTTTATTATTTTTAAGTACTTTTTTCTACAGTATTATTCTTCACAAATCATGCCAAATGCATTTTACTATGAAATTAAACAAATATTCTTGGAAATAACTGTAAGTTTTGGACATTGAATACACAAAATGCTTGAATCTTAAAGAATCAAATTATTTTTAAATGTGTGTGAACATTAGCTAGACTTCTTTTCAGTATTTGTTGAATTCCATCCTTTGGCAATGGCACTGGTTATTTTCAAAAACTTCTGGTGAGATTTAGTTTTGAAATTGTACTATTGAACTATTGACTAGTAAACATTGTGAAGATTATTTAAGAGTATTGTTTAAGAGATATATGATCAATGAACCATTTGGAAACCTCAGAATGTACCTACCTGAAGTTGGATGGCAAACTTTTCTTGTGGTGCATGAGAAAAGAATCTCTAGACTCATCTAGCCCAGTAGTCTGTATCTGAAAGTTGTCAGTTGCAGAAGTCTAGGGAAGAATATAAGAAAATAGCAAGCATATTGCAGTACTCCACCAGAACACACAGAAATTCCAGTTATTGAAGTCTTAAGTGATAATGTCTTCATAGACACAGGTAATTTTCTAATCAGTACATCACTGAGAAAATGATGACTCTACAATCAGAGTTTATGTATGTATTTCCTAGTTTTTAACTTTCTGTAATGACTGTCTGAGTAGTCATAATCACCAATGAAAGGAAAAAGATTAATTTGCTCTTAATTTTCTATTAGTAAGATGTCTGATATGATCATAAACATGTATTTTTCATTTGAATTCCAGGTTTAGGACTTGTTCCATACATTTATATAAAGAAATTGCATTGCCTTGCCACCATTGTCTTAGATCAGATGCTGCAACTTAATTAAGAGACTCAAAATTACTTGAGCATTTTTGCCTCAACTTTAAAAAAAAAAAAAAAAAAAAAAAAAAAAAAAAGGCAAAAAATAAACCCCAACTAAAACCCAGAGAATTGTCCTTTATTGAAGCAATAGTAAAAGAATGGAAACTTCTGTCCAAACTTTCTGCAAGTCTGCAGTAACCTGATAGTTACCTAATGGTTAAAGATATGAAAGCTTGGATGAAAGTTTTAAATCACACAAATGAGGTTGGGAAACTGTATTTCATGTCTTTGACAAGCACCCCAAATACCATGTACAGAATATTCTATGATATTTGATGCTGAATCTTCTCATAGCTCTTGTTGGATTTGTTTCAACTTGAACAAGCTAATTCTTGACTAAGCTGATTATTTGTATCATGGAGATTCTTTGTCTCACTGCAGAGCTCAATTTCAGCTTCACAGGAACTCCTGGTTTGAGTCCTGTGCTATGGGTAATAATTGTTAACATGTTCAAATTGGCATGCTCACTTCTGAATAGTGTAACCATTTAGGGGACTTGAACGGAAGGAGATTGAGGGCTTGACAGACTCCCTGTGACTGATTACTGTGTGAACATACCTCTAAGGTAGTTTATTTCACATTTTAGGAAAACTTGAAAGTAATTGTAATACAATAGAAGTAAATGGTAAGATGTTCAAATTACAGTTATATGTAGTAGACTACTTTGTTTTACTTTTGCTACATTTTTGACATTTAAACATTTCTAGTGAAAGCACATCAGCAATTCTACTCTGTTCAAAAGACTACCTGAAAATTAAAACTCTGTGCTTAAGCAAATATATGTTTACTTACAGTTTTCTTAGATTTGAGAAGATGTTTGTGTGATTTGGGAGCTATACATATAAGTAGTACATCAGAATCTATGGTGTAAATTGTTGAGTTCAAGCTCAATAACAAAGATCGTGCAAAAAATGTCTTATCTGGAACATCCAACTTTTGTTTAATTTCTTAGATTTTTTTGATTCACAAAAATAGTGATACAAAGAAATCTAGCAAGGGAGGGAAGAGAACAGTGTGGCTGAGCCATGACCTGCTGGTCAAACTAAGAGGCAACAAAAAGCTGCACAGGCACTGGAAGCAGGGACAGGCATCCTGGAAAGAGTAGAGGGGTGCTGCCCAATAGTGTAGGCATGAGGTCAGGAAGGCCAGGGCATGGTTGGAGCTGAACTTAGCAAGGGATGCTAAGAATATTAAGAAAGGATTCTACAGGTACATCAATGAAAAAAGGAAGGTGAAAGAAAACATGTGCCCCCTGAAAAGCAAGAACGGTGAGCTAGTAACAACAGATGAAGAGAAGGCTGAGGTTCTCAACAACATTTTTTCCTCAGTCTTCACTGGCAACCTCTGTCCCAACAACTCCTAAGTCAAAAAAAATCACAAGGTGAGGACCAGGGCAGTGAGGTCCCTCCCACTGTTTGTGAAAATCAGGTTTGTGACCACCTCAGGAACCTGAACTTACATAAGTCTATGGGACCTGATGAGATGAATCCCAGAGTCCTGAGAGAATTGGCTGATGTAGTTTCCAAGCCACTCTCAGTAATACTTGAGAAGTCATGGCAGTCAGGTGGAGTCTCTAGTGACTGGAAGAAGGGACACATTACACCCATTTTTAAAAACGATAAAAAGGAGGACCCTGAGGACTATAGACCTGTCATTCCCACCTCTGTGCCTGGGAAGATCATGGAGCAGATTCTCCTAGAAGGTCTGATAAGGCCAATGGCATGCTGGCCTGTATCAGAAACAGTGTGACAAGCAGGAGTAGGGAGCTGATCATGCCCCTGTACTCGGCACTCTTGAGACCGTACCTTGAGTACGGTGTCCAGTTTTGGGCATCACAGTATAAGAAGGACGTTGAGGTGCTGGCATGGGTCCAAAGAAGGGCAATGAAGCTGGTGAGGTGTCTGGAAAGCATGCCCTATGAGGAGAGGCTGAGGGAACTGGATTTGTTTAGTCTAGAGAAGAGGAGACTGAGAGGAGACCTAAGAGGGCACTCTACAACTACCTCAATGGAGGTTGTAGCGAGGCTGGTGTTGGTGTCTTCTCCCAAATTACTAATGATAAAATGAGAGGAAGTGGCCTCAAGTTGCATCAGAGGAGGTTTAGATGAGATATTAGGAATAAATTCTTCACTGAGAGAGTGATTAGGCACTGGAACAGGCTGCCCATGGAGGTAGTGGAGTTGTCATTCCTGGAGGTGTTTAAAAAACAAGTGGATGTAGCACTTGAGGCTATGGTCTAATGGATAGATAGATGTTAGGATGAAGTTTGGACTTGATGGTCCTAGAGGTCCTTTTCAACCCTAATGATTCTGTGATTCTGACACTTTGCTCTGGTGAGACATTACTTGGAGTACTGCGTCCATTTCTGGAGACTTCATTACAGGAGAGACATGAGCCTGAGGGAGCCAGTCCAGCAGAGGGCCATCAAAATTATCAGAGGTCTGGAACACTTCTTCTATGAAGACAGGCTGAGGGAGCTGGGATTGTTCAGCCTTGAGAAGAGAAGGCTCCAGGGAGAGCTAATTCCAGTACCTGAAAGGGGCCTACAAGAAGGCAGGAAAGGGACTGTTTATAAAGGTCTATAGTGACAGGATGAGGCGCAATGATTTTAAACTAGAGAAGAGTACATTTAGATTGGATGTTAGAAACAAGTTCTTTACCATGAGGGTACACTGGACCGAGTTGGTAGTTGAGGCCCCATCCCTGGAAGTATTCATGGTGAGGCTCAACAAGGCTCTAAGTAACCTGATCTAGTTGGGCATGTCCCTGCTCACTACAGGGGGGGGTGACTAGATGACCTTTAGAGGTCCCTTCTGGCCCAAACCATTCTATGATTCTATGAAACACAAATAATGTCATCTAGAAAAACAGTGCAATAGCATATAAAGAAGTTTCTTTTTGAAGTGATGTTGATAGTACTTATAAGTCCATATGGACGTAGTTAAATAAACAAGGATATAGATAAACCCTGAATTCTGACAGTTTGTAATTATTTGCTTGTGTCCATGGCTATGTTAAAAAGTAGGGGATGAAGCATTTTAACTATAAATGTGCTAGCTTTTGCCAAGATAAATTTGAACTTGAACTTGACTAACTTGATCTTGAAATAAATTTTATGTTAATTTAGGATTTGAAATTGATCTAATAAGGAAATGGTATTCCATTAGACATTTTTTTCTTTGTGTTCTTGAATCTCGTAGAGGAGATTAGTCAACCTTCAATATGTGAACAGCTGGGACAGGCTTAAATTCTAGTGAAGGAGCTTGTCACTTGTTACTCTATTCTAGTTTGGTCTTTCTTCGAACTAAACACAATGATTGCTGTAATTAACAGAACATAGCAACTAAACATTTTTGATCCTTTAACAATTTCTCAATTGTGGCCAAACTTCAAGGCTGAACATTTTGAGGTTCCTATAAAGCTTTCAAGTCAACAAATGAAATAGTATTAAAAAAGTAAATGAAGAAAAGTTTTTTTGGTAGTAAGGTTTGGTTTCACTACTTTGAAATGATGTGTTAGATGTTATTTTCCAATTGTATTTCTGAGACATACATGTTCTTTTTTCCCTTTATGATTCTTTCATTATTTTATGAGGTACTGAATGGGCAAAATTCAAGAATCACATACTTTCAAAGGAGTGACTTCTTGGAACTATAATGTGAAGTAGAAAGATGAGATATTGATTCCTGTGGAAAAGAAAATAATAGAAAAAGAAAGCATATTTATCTTTTCTCTACTTCAACTTCTGTGTTCAAGCTTTACTGTATTTTTAATTTTAGAAATTAAACTCTTTATTTAACCCATAGTACATTGCATCCTGAAATTACTTGGCAACCACACTGCAAGAAATCACTTTAAAATACATTAACAGTGTCTCAGGATTCAGTTTGAAACATTAAAAAAAAGAGTGTGTTTATATATACATCTATACATACATTATATATAAATTTGCAATCAAACCTCATTGAATTTTTAAATTTTTGTCTCAATTTAGTTTTAAAATATCTTTACCTTATATTCTAGATATTGCTTATTATTTGAAATGATACTTAAAATCTTGTCTAAACACATTAAGAAAGATTTGTGGATTGTTTTGTTTTATTTTTTTAGCTAATAGAGTAAAACAAGCATTCTGATATCTAAATATGGATGATTGTATTTACTGCTTGCCCATTTTAATTTTATAGTGATGAAATTGCAGATGAATGATGTTATCATAAGCCCCATTGTTTATTACTTAATATGTGAGATTGCTCTAGACCTGAACCTTAAAGCCTTAACTCTGGACTTCCACAATTAAATAAAACTCCTGTTGACTTTGCTAGAATAAATATTTCAAGGTATAAGATAACAAAAGATCTACATATAGAGCATTTATCTGTAAAACAATTACACTTAACCTAATTTTAGTCTTCTCCGTTACATTTCCCCGAACATCTTTTTGCTCTGCTGTTCTGTTGGATTACAAAAAATAGTGAAGTCTTCTGTAGAGGCAATGCTATTTGCTCTGCAAATGTGTTTCCACCTAACTGTTATCTTCAGATGTGGTTTATCTTGAAGAAGTTAAATGGAAAATTATGTATTCAGAGTAGCTTTAGACATTCTGTGCATCATTTTTTCCACTGAATGTCACTCTTCCTGAAATACACTTTAAGATATTGTGAAAAATATTTTAAATAAGTAGACTTTAAATGTAATGACAGAGAATAATGGAACACAGTTTAATATAAATATTAACAATCATTTTGTTTGTTTGTTTCTCTGTTGTTTTTTTTCCTGCAGCAATGTGTTTTTCCTTACAGTGCACTTTTCTAGATACTGAAATGTAACTAATGGACAAATTACACAGTAATTTACTGTCTTATAGGTTGGAACTTGGGATCCATTAAGTGGCCTTAACATGACAGAGAATCAAAAAGGAAAACCAGCAAATATCACAGATTCGCTGTCAAATCGCTCTTTAATTGTTACCACCATCTTGGTAAGCAGTTTTATTTGCTTTTCCAGAAATACCATTGTACAGGAAAGCTAACAGAATATGCTGTACTAATTATAACAGTAATGAACAGTCTGTACTATACATTACAGTTAGAAGTTACTGTGTTATGAATGAACTCTGGTTGTTGTTAGTCATGTATATTAACTGAAATCTAAATTGTAACTGAATTATCCCAACTTTAGAGTTCTGTTAATTTATTAGTATTTGCACTTCCCTTATTATTTTCTAAAATCTTTGTTTCCTTTACAAATTTTTTAATTCAGCACCATATGAAAGGACAAAAGTTCTTTGCTTTAAAGAAATCATTTTGCTATTGACACGATGCTTGTAGTCAGCAAAATTTCTTGCTTTCATTCACTAATCTAACAAGGAATGTATGAAGCATTTTTATAATTTTCATAATTATTATTACTTGATTATTAAATTGAAGGTTTTTATCAGAGAAATTTAATTGACCTATAAGTTGAACTAGATAAAAAGAAACTTATTTTTCATTTCTATTGTTGACAAATTCAGAATCGTAAATGAGGTATTTTTTACTTATAATTACATATATTTAGACATGTAAAAGTAAATATTCAGTAATTCCATGCTATAATTTTGAAATAGTGATTTTAGTTTCAACACAAATTAAAAACTTTCCAGAAGTGTCTGCTGTGTTTGTCTGCTGCCACCACTATTGTGAATTTGCAGATATAAAAAAATAATTCACTTCC
Organism: Megaceryle maxima; assembly: GCA_024605025.1. NCBI lineage: Eukaryota > Metazoa > Chordata > Aves > Coraciiformes > Cerylidae > Megaceryle > Megaceryle maxima. The sequence goes on from JANHGN010011954.1 coordinate 13,165, forward strand.
TAACAGTTTTATTCTTTAGTAAGAAGCTTTTAATTACAAATGTATATTTTGTCATTTCAAGCTAGAATGAATTTTCACAGATACATAGATAAAAATGCCAGTGTGCTTCTAACCTTTTAAGTAACATAAACCATATAATTTAATCTAGTGGGTAACTGGTTACTTAAAAGGTCTGGTTTTATCGTAAGATTTAGAAATGATAGAAAATCTTCTGAAATTCTTTGTTTCATTTATTCTGCTATACCTGATATAAAATTGGAACTCAGCTGACTCACTTTCAGATATATATTCTTTTCATGCTAAACCCAGGACAGTTTTACTGCACCTTTCTCTTGTACTGTTAATTGCAGTTTATAAACATATAATCTCTTGGATTTCTTTTTTATAAAATGTAAATGAACCTCTTATAGTCTCTTAAAGTAAAAGCATGTTTTCTAGAGTATCAGTCCGTGTTTTCTTTTCCCACTTCCCTTGACAAGTTTTCAAATTTTGTAAATGTAAGAATCACTTCATTACCAAGTCATACTTCTTAGTAATTCTAGTGGACACTTCCCCTTCCTCCCCACCTCCCCTACTCCTGTTACACTGTATTTAGATATCCTGCCTAGGGTTCTTCTTGAAGCATTCCAGTGATATGTTTCACATCTTTCTGAATTGATTTCTAGAACTACTGCATTCCAGAATGTAGTCCTGTCTCTTATTAACCTGTTTCCTTCATTACTTGGTACTCAGCCTGCCTTTGTATCAACCACATTCTTCATTAGCAATCATTGTATGCTTGACTCCAGATCGGTGATAACAATACTGGGACATGGATCAATCCGTGTATTAGAAACAATAACTTTGGGTGTTTCAATTTTATTTAGTTTTAACATGTATTTATTGATGAGGTTTGAATTCATATACTTATACTTGCATGATTTTGTTTAAAATAATGATCTCAGGAAAAGGTAAACTGCACAAATGTAAATAGCAGTGCTATCAATGAGCACTGATTTTGGACTGGAAAAGCTCACAGAACTAGATTCCTGAGATTTATGATAGAAGCATTTTTCTGTAATCAAAGACACCTTGTAAGGGATAACTTTTTGGTTAATGGTGTTTTATAAGAGTTTGTCCTCATTGTACATATCCAAGTAGAATAATAAAAGAATTCTGAGGACTTTAAATTGGTGTTATGAGTTGCTCACTTGTAGCTGCCTTTTATACTTAAAGTTCATTGAAAGTTCATTTTCAGACATTGTATAAGTGATGCTCAGAATAATTAAATGAACCAAAAAATTGTCCTGGTGCAGAAAGAACATGTACTAGCTTAATTTTGTGCTTAATACATTCCCGTTGGACAGAAACAACATTATTGAATATTCATTTTGTAGCAAAGTAGGGGGACAGTACAGAATGCTACAGCTCCTAGAAACATATTTTCTTCTTGCTTACCATCCTTTCCTTTTCTCTATTTTTTTCAGTCTGGAAAATACTGCCTTAATAAAAAAAATTCTCTCATTTAGACTGTTCAAGTAATTTTCCTGTGATGTTTTTTCACTTTAGCAATCCTCTACAATAGTCTGCAGTATACTGACAGATGGGGAGTCTTGATCAGTCTTCTCTGTAGTTTGCTTAATACTCACTTTTCTTTTAACGATACCAGTCTTTTATTTTTACTTCTGTCTTCTGAAATTCTGAATAATATTTTTTTCCCTTCTTTGTATTGCAGTCATTAAGATCTTTACAACCTTGACAACCTTGAGTTTATCCTGCTTTTTCTGTGGTGTTTATATATTAATAGGCAAAATAATAATGAATAAACTGCAATTCATAAATTAGTCTACCGCAAGTAAGGATGGAATTATGTGGCTTTTTTTGTCTTGAATTCTGCATAATATATACTGTAGGTAACCATCTGAAAGATTATTCCTTGGTTTATGAGCAATGCAGTAACTATTCTGAAATGGGGTCAGGATTCCCAGGAGTTCATCACTTTTTAGAAGTCTACTGACATGTAGTTTTGATGCAAAAGCATGTCTAGTTTTTAAGTTCCATATCAGACTGAAGTACCACCTGTATATGTCTTATAGTCAGCTTTTTATAATAATAATAAAAAAATTGATGTTTGTATCTTTTATA
>JANHGN010011955.1:0-26840 GCA_024605025.1 Megaceryle maxima
AAAAAAAAGGGGGGTGGGGGTTGGGAGGAGTGGATCGTCTGTTCACGGGCCTTCATTGTGCGAGTCGAGATACGGAGCTGCGAGCTTTGTTCTCGGCTTCACAGACTACGGTATTTTTTCGTCTGCTTTTTTTGTGGTTTGGTTTAGTTTGGTTTTTTTAAGGGGGTGGGAGTTAGGTGTGAGACGGCCCAAAGCCTGCCGTGTAGCTGAGATGGCTCTTTGCAATAGCTAGTGGTAAATGAAGGAGTTCTAATGTTGGGTGCTTACGCAGTGAGGTCGGCCGTACTGGTGTATCACATCGTAGGTCTCTCCGTTGCTCTAACTTTATAGAGGGAGTCATAATTCGAGCAGAAGAGAGTATGTATCTTATCCTGACTTATCGCATGACCTTGGCTGGATCCAAGATTAAGCCAAGATTTAAATGCGAAGTAGTGCTTGTATGACGACTTCTCAGTGTCTTGTAAGGCCCTAGATATGCTCGCTGGAGGAAAAACAGAGAAAAGGCTCCCATACAACTTTAGGGTACAGTGTAGTCGTCATCTGGATGATCCTGTGTGTTTTTAGTGCTCAGTGGGTTTATCTGGTGACCTTTTATATTACGATGTTTAATCGTTTTTTTACGAAGAAAATGATAATGTTTGGGGTGGGTGTTGGTTTTTTTTTGTGTGATTTTTTTTTGTTTGTTTGCTTTTTTTTTTTTCTAATTGCTTGAAAGCAGTATTTGCAGCTAGCCGCCATGTTTCCAGTGTGCTATTTTTGTCTAGCCCCTGCTCTTATAGCCAGGAGTGACAGCTCTAAGAAATGTGGACACTGCTACTAAGCTCTGGAAGATAGTGCTTCCACATGCTGTAAGTCAAATGGGAGGGGAGCGTGTGTGTGTTAGATTGATAAAGGAAAGGAAGTGTAGAAATTGACAGACATTGCATTTCAGTCTTTTTCTGAAATCTTCCCTTTGACCGATTTTTTTTTTTCACTCTTCTTCCCTCTTTCTAAAGAATAAGTCTAATGATTTTATCAAATAGATAGTTCTGTGCTACTTCTGTGATGCTAGTGATAGCATATTCACATCCTGTGAACCTAACTCACCTTTTCCTGGGGTGTTTCAGTGAATATATGTTGTGAAGCTATGAGTCTCTCTTGAAAAACAAACATACAAGCCCCAACACCTTTGTGGATGGAATAAAATAACTAAATGTAAGCCTAGTACTTAAGGTTTTATATTCTAATAGTCAAAGAGCATCTTTATGATGACCTCCTAATTTTTTTGATAGCATCACATGTTCCAGGGAGTATTTTGATGGAAAGACAGCATTCAAACATGCTAGAAAGTGTAATTATACAAAATCTGTTAGAAAAAGAATCAAGTCATCATTGGAATCTTTGAAAATGTGTATCTTATTTTTAAATGTAAATGATCTTTTAAAAAGAGTCTTGTATCCATCAAATGGTAAATAGTGGTCTCCAGTTCTTGACTTAAATGAATTAGGCAAGGCTCTTCTTAATTCTGTTAGGTAGCATTCTTTTAGGCATGAATTCCTTAAGTTGAAGGCTAGAAAACTTAATTAAAATTAGGGTAGAATACTTGCTGAACAAGATTTCCTTTATCTATGTGTTTAAAGTGTAAACATCAGGATCTTATGATGGGATTCTTTACATTTGCAGTCTAAGAAACAACGGAAACATCCAAGAAGACTTGCTTGTACTGTGATTATAAGACTGCTGCTCTACTTTTCCTTTTGCTGCTGGCATGACAGCAGCAAATGAGTTCAGCATGACTGGTGGTACTCTTAAGTTTGAACATCTTAATTTTTAAACATAAAATCACACACCTGATGAAATAGCAAGTTCCTTGTTGGGTCAGAATTCTAGTCTTTGCTTTTGTTACCTTTCGGATTGTAAGGTGAACATATAAAGAGGACCACTTCTCAACAAAAGTAAAATAAAGCAATGATGATGTTACTATAAGTATCGATATTTCTGCTCGTAACAGTAGTATCTGTTGATAACTTATAAGATAAGCATAAATGGCCCGTTTGAGTTAAAAAACATTGGCATTGATTATTCTAGTTTTTAATATTAGAACCTGGACCTTTTTGTTTAAGTAACGTGATAAATGAAGAATCAGAGGAAATCAAAGTACATTAGGGCTCTAGCAGGATAGTGCTAGTTGCTGGCTGTAGTCTGCTGTGTTTGAAAGAAACCAAAGGTGATGGTTTTGTCCAGAAGACTGAATACCTCTTTGCTATCTAAAATCTCCAGAGTTGAAGTAATTGTTGATTTTTTTTTTTTCTGAAACTGCTAATATATTTGAGAATCTTCACCTACCTCACTGACTAATTAAATGAAAACGTAAATTAAAAACTCCCACTCTTCAGCTACTGTAAAAAACAAAGCAAAAAAATCCCCATAAACTTCGCAAGCAGTGAACATTATACTGGTCTGAGGTCCTAGTTTTGCTATATTAAGTCTGGACCTCTTCCAGAAAGATATAGCTGGTGGAATACTGCTTTTTAGAGATAGAAGATTGTGAGCTGTCAGTTACATTCAAATAACTTTTAAAGAACCTGATTCCTTATGGAGGCAAATGTGAAATACTTCATTCCAAAATGCTGATGGCCATCTTCCATTTTGCTTCTGCATTGGCCTGTACTGTTTTCATGTTTCACTTATGACTAATATTAGGCTGACTTTCTCTCTGGTTTTGAAGTGTCTAACACTGTAATGATGCCGTGCTGGATCAATCTTAACTTCAAGGCTCATATTAACATATGAAAATTAAGAGTCTTCTGTGGCTAAAATGGGTAGAGGTGAAGGAATTGACTCGTTTTACAGGTATCTGTTGCTTGGCATGCAGAAAATATTTTGTTAAACCTTAATCCTGGTGATTTTAATCAAAGTGGGCGTGATCTTGAATTTTGCTGTAATGTCTATGTAGTTTGAAGTGTTTTAATCTGCCTCTTCTGACTGCTTATTAGTAACTTTTGCTTTTTTACTTTAAGAAGCTGCAGTGAAGCCAAATGGAAAAATTGCATACCTAAGAGAAGACTGGACCTGCTGCCAGCTTCATTGTGTTGTTGGAGCAGCCCTTGGATGACAAAACAAAACCTGTTCTAATGGCAAAATCATGGGGTCTAAGCAGCTACTTTATCATAAAGCAGTCTGGAGAGCAGTATAGCATAAAACTGGGTTTTTTTAATTTTAAAAAAAGAGTAAGCAAATCATTTGGACCACTTTTTTTATTCTGCCACTCTTCAGAATGGAATTTGCATGCTTGAAATTTACAGAAAAACATTACTTCTAATTGTAGAGTAAATGAGGTTGGAATAGATCCATGAGAAAAGTGTAGGAGAGAGCCTGTTTAAGAGAAGCTGATTTAGGATTATTTTACAAAGTGTGGGAATATTTCTGTGAATTCTGTAGGCTTTGAGTTCTGAGAACTCAAATTTTTAAGAGGAGTTAATTTTGGACTTCTGTCAAATCACAAGCCAGTTTTTTGTTGTTGTGTGTGTGGTGGTTTTTTTTTTGTTTGTGTGTTTTTGGTTTTTTTTTTTTTTTTCCCCTGTAATGCTAAATGTAACCTAGCTATTTTTTTTATGATATGAGGTGTTACTAGTTAGGCTGGGGAAAGATAATCTTATCTTCATGTTATAGCAGTCCCTCTACAGCAGCCTTGCTTTACTTTTTTCAGTGGCAAGATTATTTCCAGCTTTTCATATTAAAAGTGAAGCAGGCTATGAGCAGCTCCCAGAACTGTTGTTCTGTAAAAAGGAGAGGGGATTAGGCAAGTTCCATTAGTTTTGTATCTGTTTACCTAACATACCTAGCTATAGCTTCTCATCAGTTGAGAATTATGCTTCTGAAAATGCACAAAGGAATTGGTGCATGTACATACTATTGTGACTGTCTTGGGGGCAGCTGTTATTGGGGGATGATGAAATTCGCTGTGCTTCAAAAATAAAACTGAATTACCTGTATGACAAGACCTATTGCAGGTGAAGTTCTCATGGAAAAAGCCCAAATAGTGGTTGAGCTTTGGTTTATAATTCTGAGACTGTGTGTAAGTCTGTTTTTAATGGCAGTGTCCTGTCATGGGAGGAATTTAGTGAAGTAGCTGTCAGTCCAGGGCTCTCTTCTTGACTTTTGGACATCTGGAAGCATCAGAGATTAAGATGGGTAATTTGGTGCTGCTTTTTGTTAGTTTGCTTTCAGGCAAGAAAGTGTAAGTAATAGGAACTTAAATATGTGTGTTTAGTTCTAGACCTTCCACTTTGCCTACTCTGTATTGCTTTTCTGTGTTGAGTAGGAAACCTTTTTGGTGACTTATTCAGAGGTGCAAAGCAATATCGAGACCTTTGAGAACAGAAGACAAATTTCACTCCCCACACCACCATATCATAAAACTATAGTATATGTTGCTGAAACAAAAGTAAATTATAAACTGCATGTGAAACTCTGTCTGCTGATATGTTTGTAACATAAGAATGAACTTAGATACATGTCCTCCAAGTTTGGGTGACTTTCTTCTGGGACACAGTACATCAGAAATTTCCAAAAAGTAAAGCTAAATACCTTAGCTGCAGTCTAAAGGGGAATGCCAGATATTTGGCTACTGACAGGTAGGCCCCTTGTTGGGCCGTGGGTATGGGACAGCTGTTACAAACTTTAATTTACAATAAAACCTATTTCTTGCTGCTGATTCTAAGAAAGGACTCAAATGCTTATGTTGCTTCTACAGAAATGCTATCCTTCTCTTTGTATCACTAGGTGTTGTGTTGTTGAATAGAAGTGATGATTGTGGTACAAAGTAGAAAATTGGAAGCAAGTTGAGACAGCTTTTTAAAAGGGGGGGGGGGAAGTCGCAAACCTGCACCAAAATAGGCCCAGCACTCAGGGAAGGTAAAGTGTTGTGGGGGGAATCCAAGAAAAACAACTTGATGAGAAACTTGTGATATCACCTTTAATACCAAATTTTGAAGTCTCTTCCAGGTTAGGGTTGTTTTTCTCCCCTTTTAAACAGGACCTTATTTGCTGTTTGTCTTTGGACTTTGTGCTCCAAACTACAGGAATAGTATCTAGTATCTTTCCTTCCCCAGAGGAACATTCCTTACTGTACAGGTATGGCTGCTGCTCTCAACTATTTTGTTATGCTTTAGGTAGTATTTGTACTTTGTTTCTCTGCTTTTGAGCTTAATGCTCTAGAAATTATATTTTTCTGAAGTTGTCACTGTTCTTTTAGATTCTGAAGTCTTTGGTTTGTGTCTTTCGCTTGGCAGAGCTGAACAATACAAAAAGCACTGAATTTTGTCTACAAACTGGCAGACTCCATCATGTCCATCAGCTTGTGGATCACACTTTGGTTTGTTAGCAAAAACACAGGCTGACTTGTAGAATGACAGCTCTTCTGCAGTAATTCATGGTTTGTTTATTTGTATTTTTATAGTGTTTAAAGGGCTGCTGAGTAAGGCTTCCCATCTGCCACTGGCAAGCAGAAAGGGTTTTCGGTACTAGCGTCAGTACTGTTGAATGCAATTCTGAATTATTTTCATTACAAGATTAAAAAAATGTTTGTTTTTTTTTTTTCTTGTGCCTGAATTTGGATTGATTGCTTGGGTACTATGATTAGAAAGTAGTTAAGCTTCTAATTTGTTCCTTATCATCTGTATGTTGGTGTAATGTTGAGCTTTTCTATAGTGTTCATCATCAGTATGTCTCAAAGACCTTTTAAATGGGGTTCAGGTATTGCTCTGCTTTTCTACAACATTGGGATAACTAAGCGCAGAGAAAGCTGTTTGCCCAAAGATGCAGTGCTGTGGTTATTGCATGATTATCTTTTTTAGGATCCAGCTCCATGTAACACCTCAAGTACCCTATGAACTTGGTCTGTCTTTGTAGGTTGTGTGGTTGCCATACTAGTTACTGTAGTGAATGGAAAAACATCTGTGTTAAGTTGGAGGATCCCGATCCATGTTTAATTGGATGTTTGTTTTGAAGATTATTCATAATAAGCTTGTGTGATGTCTTGCACTTCACACCACTCTGATCTCAGTCGGGGAGTGCCTGCTTCTGGAATTCTGCAGGAATAAGTGTTTCTTATGGACTATCTTAATGTTTCCAGGAGATCCTAGTATGAGTTGAATGCTGGTAGCCTCACAACTTGTTCCAGTTTGGTCTTCAAATATTTCATTATTCCTTGGGTAAGTTATCTCATCCCTTAGCTTTCAGGTTCTGCCTCCCAAGCATCTTGCCTCCTATGAAATAATGCTACCTTTTAAGATAACTTTTCAGACAGAACACTCCCTCTGAATCTGTCAGAAATAAGAAAGTTTGAACTGGTTGCAGGCAGGCAAAAAACTGTCTTTAATAGCTTCTCTATAGGCTGTATTGCTGTGACACCTTTCTTTGTGACACTGTCTACTTCTGCATCCAGTGGGAAGCAAGTAATGAGCCTCTTCTTTTTTTTTTTTAAGGAGATGAATGTTTTGAGACTTGAGTTGCTCACCTATTTGAGGTACTTTTTTAGCACTTCATAATTTAGGCTTGGGGTTAACAGATGGGGTTGTTTGGGGTTGGGTTTTTTGTGTTTGAGGGTTTTTTTTATTATTTTGTTTTTGTTTTCTTTATTCCCCTCAGTGTTAAATAAGAAGAGTCTTACATCTCAGACTACGTTGTAGGGGTTGAGATACAGATTTGCTTGAAAAGATTTACATTACTCTTCCTACTTGAGCAAGCTGGTATAAGCATATGGATCCCCAGTTGAGGTGGGCACTGGCATTTGCCTAGTGATGTAACTTTTAGCTTGTTTGTGTTTCATTGTTCACTCTGTAATGTTTTGTATCATAGTTCACACAGGTACCAGCTTCTCTTTTGCTTAGTCAGCAGCACTAGCAGATGCTAGTCATGTAAAATGCATGGAGAGCTGGAATTAACTGGGATTGTTTTGACTTTAAGATTTAGTCTAGATCATGCCTGTTGGAAGCATATCAGGAGGGTGTTTTGTTGTTTGTTGGTTTTTTTTGTCTAAATGAGTTGGGTTTGTGTTTTTTTGTTTGGTTTTTTTTTTCTTGTCCAAAGCAGCACCACTGCTGCTAGTGGTGGTTGTTTCATATAGATAGATGGTTTGTGGCTTTGAATGTGCTCACCTGTTGCTAAGCAACTTGGAGAAATTCCAAGTGACACTTAATTACACAATCCTATTAACTATTGACCGGACATTTCATGTCTAGCAAAATTGCTGTTTGCCAACCTGTAGCATGATGTGCTACAGGCACCTCTTTTTCATGTAAGCTTCTCTAGGTTCTCTAAGTTTTCAAAAAGCCTTTTCATGTTAAGGAAATAATTGATACCAGAATGAGGGAGCAGAGTTGTATGAAAAGCTTGATGTTCTGGTTTATAGGAAAAAAATATTTTCATTTGGGTAACACACTCAGTCATGCTGTCAGGGTTGCTTTTGTATAGTTAGAGATAAAATTGTAGAAATTAAAGGTCCGAATTATATTTCATAGAAGCTAAGTAGGTTGTTGCAAACAGTGGAACAACTCTGAGAGTATCTTAGTTCAACCTGTAATTAAAAAGGATGGGGAGGGGGCAACATGGCTGTTCTGGTACCTTGTAAACGATCCAAATGTGTAGAGATGGTCAGGAATGTAGTATCAAATGAGTCACCTTATAGCTCACAAATAGGCTCAAAAGTAAGTGTGAAGTGCTGTAGGGTTGTTAACTGTATCTGACGTGTAATATTACAATCAAACAAAACCGCAGTGCATTGTAGTAACTTTGGTTATTTTGAGACTGTTTTTTGTCTTAAAATAAGAGTCAAAAATAGAGTAACAAAGATGGCAGAGAACAAAGGCATGAAGATAAGGTTAAAAACAAACTGTGGTCTGTTCAGAATATACTTGAATGTAAATCTTAACTTCTCTTATGTTAGTACTGATGTTTTTCTTGACAGAGGATGTTTAAATTTGCCACACACTTTAGGAAGTGAAGTTGGTGATTTTCATGTTTTACTGCAATGGAGTCTGGTCCTCTGGCTTTTTACATCAGGCTAAGTGGGTTCTGCAGTCACTGATTGTCCTGAGAAGCTGAACATTGTGATGTAGCTTAGCAAGATTTTTGTGTAGTAAGTCTAGCAGAAACAAGGTTCAGACTAAACTCCTTGTCTGATTTATACTGTTTTCTCACCAAATTGCTACACTAACCAATATTGTAGGTGTTCTTTGGGTCTATTCTTTTTGAGTACTCATGTTTTGTGGACCTAAATCTGATTTTGCTAATACAAAATTTATATCAGTGACTCTTGTTTACGGTGCCCTGGTGACAGAGGATGCAGAGTTACTGAATGCTGCCTTTGCCTCTGTCTAGACTACTGGAGACTGTCCTCAGGAACCCCAAGCCCTGGAGGCCCCAGAGGAAGTCAGGATAAAAGATGAGTTTTGCTTAGTTGATGAGAACTGAGTAAAGGATCGGTTGAGTAATCTGAATGTATGTAAATCTGTGGGCCCCAGTGGGATGCACCCATGGGTGCTGAGGGTGCTGGTGGAAGTCATTGCTAGACCACATTATCCATCATCTTCAGTGAGTTGTGGAGAACAGGAGAGGTGCCTGAGGACTGGAGGAAAGCAAATGTCACTCCAGCCTTCAAAAAGGGTAAGGAGGAGGACCTGAGTAACTACAGATCGGTCAGCCTCACCTCCATCCCTGGAAAGGTGATGGAACAACTTATTCTTGGCGCTGTTTCCAGGCATATCAAGGATAAGAGGGCCATCAGGAGCAGTCAGCATGGTTTTACCAAGGGGAAGTCATGTTTAAGCAAACTGATAGCCTTCTATGAAGATGCAACCAGGTGGAGAGATGATGGTAGTGCAGTGGATGTGGTTTATCTGGATTTCAGTAGAGCATTTCACAGTCTCCCATAGCATTCTTGCAGCTAATCTGAGAAAGTGTGGTGTGGACAATCAGGTAGCAAGGTGGATTGTTAACTGGCTGAAGGAAAGAAATCAGAGTTGTGATCAATGGGTTAGGGTCTAGTTGGAGGCTTGTATCTACTGGGCCCCTCAGGGGTTGTTACTGGGACCAGTACTATTGAGCATATTCATCAGTGACCTGGATGAAGGAACAGAGTGCACTGTCAGCAAGTTTGCTGATGAGACAAAGCTGGGAGGAGTGGCTGACACACTGGAAAGCTGTGCTGCCTTTCAAAGAGACCTAGACAGGATGGGGAGTTGGGTGGGGAGAAATCTGAGGTATAACAGGGGCAAGTCTTGCATCAGGGGAAGAATAACACAATGTACCACTACAGGTTGGGAACTGACCTGTTAGAGTGTAGCACAGGGGAAAGGGACCTGGGGGTCCTTGTGGACAGCAGGATTATCATGAGCCAGCAATGTGCCCTTGTGGCCAAGAAGGACAGTGGCATCCTGGGGTGTATTAGAAGGGGTGGGGTTAGTAGGTTGAGAGAGGTTCTTGTCCACCTTTACTCTGCCCTGGTGAGACTGCATCTGGAATACTGTTTTCAGTTCTGGGCCCCTCAGTTCAAGGAGGACAGGGAACTGCTTGAAAGAGTCCAGTGCAGGGCCACAAAGATGAATAAGGGAGTGGAGCATCTTCTTCATGATGAAAGGCTCAGGGAGCTGGGTCTCTTTAGCTTGGAGAAGACTGAGGTGTGACCTCATTAATGTTTATAAATATATAAAGGACAAGAGTGTCAGGAGGATGGAGCCAGGCTCTTCACTGTTATGTCCAATGATAGGACAAGGGGCAATGGGGTGCAAACTGGAGCATAGGAGATTCCAAAGAAATTTAAGGAAAAACCTTTTTCAGGGTGATGGAGCAGTGGAACGGGCTGCCCAGAGGGGTTGTGGAGTCTCCTTCTGTGGAGACATTTAAAACCCACCTGGACGCGTTCCTGTGTGACCTGCTTTAGGTGGTCCTGCTCTGCTAGGGGGCTTAGACTAGATCTTTCGACATCCCTTCCAACCCTTATCATTCTGTGATTTTACATAACTGTACTTTGGACAGTTTCAGTGCCTAGCATTGATTTTTCTGCCAAGCAGGAGCATCGTAACAGATGGCGGAATTTTCCACCAGCCAGGTGATAACCACTGTAAAAGGAGGTATTTGTCTTCCTCTAAGTCTCTTGGCTTAAGGAAAGGGCTTGGTTATGTTGCAGAATTGTTCTAGTGTATTTGTTGCCATTTGAATTACCCAGTTTGTTTTACGTATATGGAGTAATATGAATGCATTTTAAAATGGATTTTAAGTAATCTGATTTTCAGCTTTTCTTGTAATTTTTCACCCTTTCATTGTTATCACAATTGACATGAAAATGTGGGGATAAGCTTCAACCAAGAGTTAAGGTAGTGACAGTTGAAGCACTTGGTACTATTACACTCTGTGCAGTGGAAATGCAGCATAAAATATTTGCAGTTATATTATCGGGTCAAGGAGTAGTGGAGTAATATTGCTATTACTAATAAAGGAGGCAAATAATCTCTCTGGAGATGCTTGGCTTCTACTGTTCAGGTTGTGTTGGCTGGAGAGAAAGAACAGATGGCAACTGGCAGTGTAGCAGCAGGTGCAGCAGGAGTGAAAACAGATTGTTGTCCTCTGATTAGGTCATGTAAAGGTTTTTCCCATTTATTTTCAGATCTGCATAATGAGAACTGGCCACTCTGCTATTCCTCTTTCCATGTTGAGAGCTAGTTCTGATAGATTTGGGTGGCTTTTTTTCCACCCTTAGCAGTAGGGAGGTTGAGTTTTTGTTTGGTTTGTTGTTGTGTTTTGTGTGTGGTGTTTGTTTTTTTTTTTTTAATATAAGTATGACCTGTAATCAGTACAAGCCACTTTCAGTATATCTTCAGAGCAGCATTGAAGCTGATATGCTAGTGGAGTAATACAGGTAAGGACTCTCACCTGAAGAAGAGAAATCAAAAGAGCTTTTGGTGAATGAGCTGTTGATTTGAGTGCTACAGGTAACACTACTGTTATGTGAGGTTATCAAGCTTTGTATATTCATATTCTGGAAGCAATTGAAAATAATTCTCAAAAGAGCCTGATTCAGCACTTAAATGAATGGAGTAGAAAGCCTGCCTAACGACATCTATAATAATAAGCTCAAATTCCAGGAGAAACTACTCTTTACAAAGAAATTAAACACACCCCCTGTGCCTTCCCCAACACCAGAAACAGTGTATGTGGATATACATGATATGTATTTTTACAGGTCTTACCCTTTTTGCATGTTATCATGTAAGTAATATTGCCTTTTATGGTGATGATACACTACCTACTGAAAGAGCAGGTGCTCATGTGTATGCATCTTCTGGAGCCTGTCAGATCTTTCTCCTCTTAAACTTAAAAAAAGTGCATTTAAAAACTATACTGGGTAGACTTTGCATTTATTTTATCTTTAAACTTAAAGTGGAAAAAGTGCTACTAGAAGTGTTAAAAGCAGAGTAAAACACATCAGTATATGCAAAACTATAGCAACTTTTGTTGTTGTATTAGTGTTCTATTTGTATCTTCTAGCTTGAACCTTAAACTGCCTACCTGTCAGGGTAGGAATTTGTGTACTCTAAGCTCGATGCAGTGCATGCTGACCATGCTGGGAGTTTGCATGTGATCACATCCTCAAATGCACTATCCCCATGATCTACCAGTATGGTTAAACATTGCCTTATGTCTTTCAGTTACAGTATATTGGATGTTAGACAACAGTTTGATATATAAGGAATTTGCCAGGTTGACTTGGACTTTGCTTTATCCAAATACCAGCATCCATGTAATCTTTTTTTTGTATGTTCTCCTCTTTAGGATTTGAATACTTCTCTTGGTACATCTAGCGGTATGGTTGTAACTTCTTTGCAGGCCTATATATAGTATGCATTTGAAACTCTCACTGTAATAACACTAACCTGGGAGGTCACTTCTATCCTTTGAAGCTATAGTCTGTTGTCAGTTCTTGGCATTTAAAGTACTACTATGAAATTCAGCAAATGTATTAAATGTCAAACAAGATCCTTGGATGAATTTGAACAAGGCTTAGTGCAAGCATATGGAAGATAACCTGGTTTTCTTTCCACCTTGCTTAGTTCAGATGATGGTTGTGGGCAACTCTGTTCACCCAGGATACAGGATGTATAGTGATGAGACCTTGTCCTACCATAACTGCCTAGGCATGGACTGTGCAGGCTCTGCTGGGATTGGTCCGTGCTAGAGGACTACTTAGCTTGGCTGGGTTTTTTTTTGGTGATGCTGCCACTTCTTGGAGGTACTTATAGTCATGCAGTCTTAAATAAAACCAGATAAATGATGACTCCTGAATTGATTTTTAGCTGGCTCCAGTTAGTGTATTTGGTTTGGTTTGCACAACATGCCTGAAGTATGTGTGTATTGAATATGCATACTATATGTTTGGGAAAGTGTTGTGTGTGGGAAGGGATTGGGGGTCAGTCATGGGAAGAAAGTTCTTTGAGCTACCTCCTGTGGCCTTTTGTTGACCAAAAGGATATTATCTCCATCACTCACTACAGATGGCACTTTCACTGTCTCTTTGCTGTCAGCACTACAGGGCATGAGTAGTTGCAGGAAAATTAGGTATCATATATAGTCTGTGATACATTGAAGCAAAGCTGTCTGCTAAGCACCCGTTCTGCTACTTATTAGTGTAATTGAGTATGAAGCAGAAAATCCACTTTTTGTTTCTGTATTAAGTAGCAAGCATATGCTCTGGTGTCAGTGCTTTTTTTTTCCCTACCAATTTAAACCTGTGTTTTGAGTTTGAACACTGTGTATGAGTATTTGGAGGCAAGGAAGCACAGGAATGTGCTCTGGTTTTGATTGACCTGAACTGAAAGTACGTATTATGTAATCTAACTGCAAAGACTTAATTTTTGTAACTTAGAAATCCATGGAATTTAGGAAGAAAGTACCTTGATTGATTTGTCCCTGGGTCTGGGTGGTGCTCATCATTCGACAGGTCTTCGGGATTTAAGTGAGAGGTAACTTCCTGAATTTGTAAGCAAAGGAAGAGCAGCATGCATTTGCTTGTAGCATAGTAATTTTAATGTAATCCAATATTCCTCTGCAGTGCTTGTCTCTCCCAAGCAAGGACCTGCTGCACTGATAGATAAAAATAGGCTGGACTTGTTCTGACCTTTTAAAAATGCCCCTAATACACTAGTGTAGGCTTTGCCTTAGAATATCTGACTTTTTAATTCTGATTGTGAAGTCAAGTGAGGTAAGTAGAGCTGGGATTGACTGTAAATGACTGAGCCACTTAGCAAATCTTCTTGAAGAACCATAGTTGCTAGCCACCTGCTTTTTAATGTAGGATGACTAAATGGTGGCATGTTATGAGGTAACTTCCCTTGCCCGTGCAGCTTCTCCCACTGCTGGTTTGGTACCCAGCAGTCCTGTGCTCAGCACCAAAGCCTGATGACTCTGAAAACACATTTGTTAAAATGCCTACTGTGGTAAAACAGCTAATGGGTATTGGTGGGAGCTTTCCACTATGATTATGTGGCTTGTGCTATTAGGATGTGAACAGCACTGGGAAATGCTCATGTTTTATGGAGCTTTTGATTTTCCCATAGTTTTCAGTTGACCAAAGAAATGGTGATGGAGAAGCCAAGTCCCCTGCTGGTCGGGCGGGAATTTGTCAGACAGTACTATACTCTGCTGAACCAAGCACCTGACTATTTGCACAGGTAAATCTCTGCTTCGCTGTATGATCTGTTTTCTGTATGCATTTCCTCATTTGTGTGTTAAAATTGGTGAATAAGCTTATTACTCTGTCTTGGCTTGCTGAATTTGGACACTTAATCTGATTTACTCAAGACAGACTCTGGGTGTAGCTTGCTTTCAATTATGGCCAGGTGAGTTAAAGCATGGATAATAAAGATTATAGGAATTTAAATATATGCATTCTGGTTGTAACTGAAGTGCTGCTAGATGTGTTTTCTAAGAAAAAAAAAAAAAAAATCAAAAGTGTGTTGCTTGCTACTTCTAGTTGGAATCGATGTAAATAAAAGTTGGATAAGCATTTAGTTAAGCATTTTTATAATTTTGGCTTGATACAATGTCCCCCGACTAAGGGAAAACCACTGAAAACAGTGTATGCTTGTATATTGGTATGTCTCAGTGATCATACCAGCAGCTCTTTCTTAAATAAAAATTGGAAAAATTATGAATGTGAAACAAGCTATAATCTGTTATCTAAAATTTGTCCTGTTTGATTTGTCAGGTATTCTGTATTTGCTAGAATTAACCTTGTATTGTAAGATAGTTTGTTTTGCCTTAAGTCTATATTCCAGTAATCCAGAGAGAAAACTTGCTTGAGAGCATGTTATTCTTAGTGTGCTTTAATGTAGAAGCTCAGTGTTCTCATGTAAATATTTTAATGTAAATCTTTGTTATTTCCAACAGGTTTTATGGAAAGAACTCTTCCTATGTCCATGGTGGTTTGGATTCCAATGGAAAACCAGCTGATGCAGTCTATGGGCAATCTGTAAGTACTTTAAAGATAAAACAACTTCCTATTCTTTCCTTGTTTTGTCACTTTTGTGGTTGAGAAGACCTATTAATCTGTGATTCATCCCCCTTTGTTCAAGTGCTTTCTTTAAAAATTTCAGAGACAAAACTGTAAATGGGAGTAGTTTGGCAAGATATGCTTCCTTTAATAAAGTTCCTAATGTAAAATTGCTTGCAAAACAAACTTGAAGAACATGCCACCCAGCTTTCCCTCTAGAGTTAGGGAATATATACTGAAATAGTGGTTTATGATTTTACTTTGAAAGCTGCTAACTTAGATTACAATGCAGAAGCTATTTCTACTATGTACCATTCTTTCATAGGATATCCACAAGAAGGTGCTGTCCTTAAACTTCAAGGATTGCCATACCAAGATTCGTCATGTGGATGCCCATGCGACTCTCAATGATGGTGTTGTAGTCCAGGTGATGGGAGAGCTCTCCAATAACATGCAGCCTGTGCGCCGATTCATGCAAACATTTGTACTTGCACCTGAGGTATGCTGGATTGAGTGCTAGTGTTGTTACAGTGCTTCTAATATCACATCAGGGTTCGTGAGGCCTGTCTGGTTCAGTGTTGGAATTTGAAGTGTTAGACTGGGAAAGAGGTTTGCTACAGAATTCAGCAGTAATGTCTACAAATTTCTGAAGAGGTTACACTGCTTCCTTATGGTCACATTTTAACCTTGGACACCACAATTGCATAATGGTAAATAGCCTACTTTTGGCTGATAGGTATGTGCAATGCATGTTTTTTTTTTCCCCCCTTAAAGCTTTTCACGTTACTTTATTTTTGATTTGCCCTCCTAGTGACTGATCTTATTGAAAAGAGCTAGTAGAAAGAGGAGAATGCTTCCTGTCATTTGAAGACATGAATTCCAGACTGTCTTGCTGGGTAAAGTGCTGACTTAGCATTTCAGGTGGCTGTTTTTGAACAAAGCAGTTCACATAATTGAAAATTATAGTGACAAAAAGGCCCATTTCAAGATCACTTAATTTTTTTCAGTTTGACTTGACGCCAAGAATTGATAATTTAGATCACAGAAAGTTCTTGCTCCTACTTTTTCAGTGTTGTAAGTTACGGGAATTAATAACATTGAAAAAGCAATAATATGTTTGGGTTTTTTTCCATTGAATAACACATTTTGCTCAAGGAGGCAAGTATATGGGAAAGATGACTTTCTCAAGCTGTTCTTTTATCATTATTTCTGTTTTGACATTACTGTGATTGATGTAATTGAATGGATTCCTCCCTTTGATTTGCTTCTAGGGTTCTGTTGCAAACAAGTTTTATGTCCACAATGACATCTTCCGCTACCAAGATGAGGTTTTTGGTGACTCTGACACTGAGCCTCCAGAGGGTAAGTAGCAGAAGGTTGTGGATGGTTCTACTGGTATTTGTTTCTGGATCTATATCAGTGCTCCATTCCCAGTTAGAGGAAATTTTGGTGGAGAATGCAGGCCAGCATTAAACTTCCCGTTCTTCAGTGTTTTTTCCTTGCAGTCCAGAAGGAGTTGTGATGTGCACATGATGGGTATTCTTCTGACATATTCTGTTTCTATTAAAAGAACTGTAAGACTTATTTTATCAGTTGCAGTCAGAGAAGCAGATTTATAGCCTACAAATCTGAAACATTTGGAACATGTTTTTTAACCTTAGTCAAAACTGAATAGCCAAAGCAATAGCAGAAAGGTAAGGAAATAGCAGTTCTGTGTCACATCTTGATAGTGCTTTCCATGTGCTCTTTGGCAGAGATTTCACCTGTATGTTGTGGAAGATGCCTTGTGTTTGAAACAAGTACTAAAGATGTGTGTGGTACTTTTTCCTTTTCTAAACTCATTTAGAATCAGAGGAGGAAGGGGAGGAACCTGAGGAAAGGCAGCAGACACCTGAGGCTGTTACTGATGATACTGGTGCTTATTATGAGCAGACTGTCAGGTAATAACAACTTGCACAACATCTGACTTCAACTAGTAATACAGACTTCTTGGCAAACAGGCCAAATGAATTTATTGCTACGTCAAATGAATTTATTGCTACTCATGGTTTTCCTCTTGGGCAGTCAAAAGATTTCTGTTTATTGGGCAGCTGAAACCAAAGTGCTGTTGGGCTGAACACAGTGACTTGGGGTTTTCAGCAGATATAATCCTTTTGCTCATCTATAGTGTAACAGTGTGAAACTTGCATCCCTGTGCAACATGGCCTTATATAGACAGATTAGCCTTGTTCTTCCTCTCAAATGCACATAACATTCCTTACCACCCAGTAATACAATCGGATACGATATCACCTCTTTTTCTTGCTTTCTGTGGTGTTGTATAATAGTAATGACATTGAGGAACACCTGGAAGAGACGACTGCAGAGGCAGAGCCTGAGCCAGAGCCAGAACCTGAACATGAACCTGAACCAGAGGTGCAGGAAGAAAAATCTGAGCCGGTATTGGAGGAGTCAGCTCCCGAAGAGACTGTGGAAAAGAGTCCTTCTCCAGCTCCTGCTGATCCAGCTCCTGCAGTGCAAGAGGACTCCAGGGTAATAACAGTGGATGGATCTTTTCTGTGATGTGGTCATTTTATCAGTATGTTTGACTCTGCTCTTGTTTAGAAGAGTATGATCCCTCCTCTGGCAAGAGGAGAAATACCTGTAATTAGAAGTGACTAAATACTCTAATTTCCCTCCTTCTGCCTAATTATTATTCTCATGACCAGTTACCTCCTTCCCACTAGTTTCTACAGTAACAGGTAGTTGAAATTCTAGCTAGTAACTGGTTGGTAGGTATGGGAGAGAGGTGGCAGCAGTGAGAGCCATGGATTCTTTGTAAACAAAACTGCTGGTTTTCTGAACAGACTGCAGCCAACATCCTGATGGATGTTGGGTGAAATGTGACTTTTTTTTTTTTTCCTATCTGGGGATTTTGGCAGCCTTCAGTGTTAAGGGAGGCAAAAGTGGACAAATCTGTAATTGGGAAACCGATATGTTGGTTAACCTTGATGTGATATTTGGTCTTGGGCCACTTCAGTGTCCTATTTTAACTCCATGTAGAATTTAGAAATAGAGTGGAAGTGTAACTATTGTTGTTGCACTAAGTCTTTTGAATTTAAATCCTTTGAAGGAAGTTGTGCAGAAACTGCTAGTGTCTGGATGCTGAATTTCAAAGACAGGTTACAATTTGTTATCCTAGATCTGTTAGCTGTATTATCAGAAATATATTTCAAAACGATAAAAGCATCTGGAATTGTTGCAGTCTATTTTTTTTCTCCTTTTTCCAGACATTTTCCTGGGCATCAGTAACCAGTAAGAATCTCCCTCCCAGTGGAGCTGTTCCAGTTTCAGGAATACCACCTCATGTTGTGAAAGTACCAGTCTCGCAGGTAGGAATCCAGCACCTAGAGAAGTTTAAATGCTAAACTGTCTGACAGTAAACTGAGTTGAGGGAAAATACAGTAAAATCTCCTTTCTTATGATTAGAATTCTCAGAGACTTCAAAGACTAAGATTGAATGTTTCTTGATAGAGTTAATAAAAATGAGATTCCATAGCTTTTGGGTTGAGAAGGAATTGTTTCTTATGGAGGAATACCAGGGAATGTTGTGAGCTCTGGATGTATTTGCCATCTAAAATGCTTGTACCCTCTTAACAAGAGGTAGCTTTTCTTTTTCCACTGTCTAATCATGAATGAGGTTTTGTAATGAATGAGTTTATGTAATACAGTCTGTCTGCATAACTGCCATTGCACTTAGGGCAGATGCACTTTGTTGCATAGAACTGTGAATGGGGTGACTTTGACATTCTAACTTAGTCAGGTTACTTGATTTCAGCACATCAGCCAACCTGAGCTAATGTGCGTTTTAGTCACAGGTGGAAAGAACTGTTTTTATTTTCCTATATCTTCAATTTATTCTATCAAGAATGTGTTAGTGAGCTATTAAAAAGCTGAGCTCTATTGTTGCATCTGATTCTTTCCTGCTAACTTTTTGAATTTATACAGCCTCGCCCTGAGACAAAGCCTGAATCCCAGACCCCACCTCAGAGACCTCAGAGGGATCAGCGAGTGAGGGAGCAGCGAACAAGCATCCCACCACAGAGGGGTCCTAGACCAAGTAAGAGAAGTTACAGAGAAGAAACTGTTTGCTGTTATTTGATGCTTTTGGGGGACCAGTATGATGATTAAAACCTTTTAAAGTCTCCTTTATTTTGTCATTAAGAAAATTATTTTCACTTTTGTGAAGGTGGTTATTTTAGATGATCTTGGTCTGAATGTATGGCAAGCTTTAGAACTGAATTTTACTTGCATCCTATGGTAGCACCTAGGTTTCTACTCAAGTGTTTGGCTGCAGTCAGGTGATAAAAAGCAAACAGTTACAAACTTGATAGTGTAGAATGCTTACCTATTTTCTGTGGGTTTTTTTTGTTTGGTTGTTTTTTTGTTTTGGTTTGGTTTTTTGTTGTTTTTTGTGGGGTGTTTGTGGGGGTGTGTTTTTTGTTGGGTTTTTTCTTATATATGAATGGATAAGTAGTGAGAATTTTAAGTGCCTAATTCTGTCTGTGGCTCTTTGTTGTCGGTTTTTGCTGTTCTTTTGGGGACTGGCTTTTCTTAAATGAATTTTACTTTTCTGTTCAAGTTCGTGAGGGTGAACAAGGGGATGTGGAAACCAGACGGATTGTGAGATACCCAGACAGTCATCAGCTGTTTGTTGGGAACCTTCCCCATGATGTGGATAAAACTGAACTTAAAGACTTTTTCCAAAGTAAGTTAGTGGCTTTGCAGAACTCTCAGGGTTTGGGGGTTGCAGCCATAAGCATGGTCAACAGAACATTCTAATGTATGACCCAAGAACTTGGCTTTTCTCTTGCAGGCTATGGCAATGTTGTTGAACTCCGCATCAACAGTGGTGGAAAGCTCCCCAATTTTGGGTTTGTGGTCTTTGATGATCCTGAACCAGTTCAGAAGATCCTTAGCAGCAGGGTAAATAAACTTCTAGTCAGTGGGTTTTGATCTCCAAACAGCAGTGTTTCTCTCATTGCTCTAACAAATAAAGGTTCTGCTTGGTCCCTTTCACCTTTCCTGTGCATCTTCAAGTAGGTGTGATTCTTTCCCACCTATTATTAAGACTTGTGCAGCACTTGCACAGATTGAGTCTCTTGTCATTGAAGTAGCTTTTAACAACTTAGGTCAACATAAATGTATTAATTATAGAGCAGTTTTCCTATAGGAAGTTGCTGAGCTGTACACAGGAAAGCAAGATAGTCTGGCTCTGTAACCAAGCAGAATGTTGTTTGTCAAAGAGGTGGAGAAGCAGAGGTTGGAAGGGAGAAGCTATAAGAGCGTGCAGGTTGAAAAGAATTTCTGCTAACAAAGGCAGGAGGTACCTGCTCAGTTTGTCAGCAGCAACTGTTAATGCTGAACGTGCACCTTTGTGACTGTGCAGTGTGGTGGCAGGCACTGCATCTGGGTGCACCACAGCAGCTGTGCAGTGTGCTTGCTTACAGTGTAGCTTTTTACTGGACGAGGACATCCTTTCTTCTTTTACTTCCTTACTGTACAGCAGTATTGCCAGTATATTTCTGTTCTTAATTAAAAGGTAACTTGAGTGCAGGTTTTAAGCCTTGAGATTTAGTCTGAATTTGGGATATTTCATGTGGCTAGACACCTAGTTGTGGGATGCCAGCAGCATTTGTGGCAATGCTTGAGGAGTTAATGCATATGAAGCCAAACAGCCTTAGAACAGGGAGCTGGTGATTCAAGATTGGAATGTTGATAGAGAGTTGCTTCCTTAAGTGCTTGCCTACTATTTTAGGCTGAGCAGTTCCAATGTAGTCTAAGGTAAAGTCTAAACCAGGTGATTTGAAACAGTGTTATAAGTAGGTTGAGTAAATCTGGTTGACCTTGACCTGAGTTGGTCTGGAAACAAGTAGTACAGTGCCAGTGGGTCCTTAAGCTGTTTCTTAGCTGTAAGCAATATGTGAACACTTTCAGCAGTGACTTAAGCTTGTGTATTTGAGTTTTGCTGAAGCAAGCTGGAAATGTTCACCCAGATGTTCCCTTTCAGTGGGAGAGGTGGCTAAGAGCTGAGTGCTGTTCTTCGTCTCCAGGGTATAGCAAAGACACACTCAGCTGAGGGATTTGTGGCCTTTGTTTATTTGTTAGCCGTGTCACTCCATGTAACTGAAACCAGAGAGTGGATGCTGGCTTCTTAAGCTATGCTTTGAATGTGTAATAGCTGGTGCACTCAGAGTATCTTTTCTGCAAGCCTATGTAAATGCTTAAGTTATAATGGCTGGGTGGATTTCTCAAATAAGATCACTTTATATAAAAAGATTTAAGTCTATATAAAAGCAGTTTAACACATCTCCTACCCTGCTTTGAACAGTGCTAAATTCTGTTTGTAATATTCACTGCGTGAATGTTTTGCAAATGGCCCTGATGTGAAATTTGGGAGTTTACACTGGAGTGGGTGATAAAGCTGTAACATGGTCTTCCGATCCTTGTCCCTCTCTGCTCATGGCTAGAGGGGGCAACATGCTTCATCCTCAGACCTGCTCCACAGTCAGTTCAGTAGAAGTCAATGGCTAGTCTTTCCATTTGATGAGAAGCATTGTGCCAGTAATGGGTCACGTTTTTCATTTTTGTTTTATGTAACTGCAGGAATAATTTGAAACAAGCGAGTTGTTATTCCTGTGGTTTGTGGATTCTTGCAGACCTCAACTTTGCAGTGAGGTTTGTGGGATGTTGCAGTCCTGTTTATCTCCATTCCCGCTTCCCTGAGGTTTCCCAATCAAGTGACAATTCTAAAAAATTGAGCTTGATCAAAGTGAAAGACTTCACTGGCCTGGATAGAAATCTGACAGAGAGCATCTGCCATTCTTCATGGCATAAAGTATCAGCTGTGACTCTGCACAGTGTGCTGTTAGTTGCCACATATTAGGGAAAGGAGGTTGCTGTTAACAGTTCAGTTCCTTTTCTGAAAGGTGTCAGAATGCTCAGAGTCAAACCTGAGATTGCTTTTCAAATATCACTTCTTTTATTTTTTTAATATAATATATCTTCTGGTAAAGCCACAAGACTGGAGGCATAGTTTAACTATGACCATTTTCTAGTAAGTCCATAAACCACTTCAGTTTTCTTTCATGGAGAGGAGGACATGAGACAAGATTGCAGAAATTTGATTGATTGACATTGAAGAGTTACTGGTGAGTCGTTAATTAAGTTACCTTTTCTGCTTCTCTTGCAGCCCATTATGTTCAGGGGAGAGGTGCGCCTGAATGTGGAGGAGAAGAAAACACGAGCTGCCAGGGAGGGTGACCGCAGAGATAACAGACCACGTGGACCTGGAGGCACTCGTGGGGGGCTGGGAGGTGGGATTCGAGGGCCTCCACGTGGAGGAATGTCCCAGAAGCCAGGATTTGGAGCTGGAAGGGGGATTGGGCAACGCCAGTGAATGCATCACGGATGTTGACATGGTGAAGCAAACCCTTTCCTGCAGATTTGTGAATTTCAGCCTTGGGTATCTTGGAATGTGGCCCTAGCCTGTTATAGACTGCTACGTTTGATACTATTTTGGCCCTCTTTTGTTTGTGTTATTGTTTTGTGATTATTTTCTAGTCCTTGTCCCAGATTCCAGCTTTGTGGAACAACATTTTAGGAAAAGTGGATTTTAAAAAGAAAAGAACTGAATTTTCTTGTTCAACCTCAATCTTACGGACTGGATTTTTTTTTTTTTGGTACCAGTGGTTTTTCCTAAAAGAATGTCTCTTAAGGTTTTTTGTTGTTGGTTTTTTTTCTTCTTCTTCCCCTTTTCTACTGAATTTGGGTGCGTTTCAGTCAGTGGAATATCATTTCACACGCATGCATTCAAGAGCCTGTAGGAAACCATAGTACTTGGCAAGTATTTCAAGGGCAGAGAAACAAAACTATCGTTTTATTCTTTGAGGGTCATATGAACAGCCTCTGATCTGGAGATACTGCCACTTGAAAAATTGACGTTCACCTTTCTCTTTTGGGGCGCTGTAAAAGTGGAATAATGGGTATCTGTAGAATCTTTTTTTCTTTTGATACATGATCACGGAAAAGAATTCGAACTACTGTTTTACCACTTCAAAATTTTGGATTGTGGGATAGGTTTTAAATGTCTAGAACTTGACTCTTAAAACACTTTTCCTGAACTTGTGAAATTTTTTTATTGAAATAGGGAGTTTTTTTCATGTTTAGTTTGTATTTGTATAAAAAAAAAAGCAAAATTGTTGTGCCTTCTATTTATCTCTCATTCCAGTCTTGGCAAATTGTTTAAAAAAAAAAAAATAAAAAAGGTCTAGATTTGCTTTATCAAGTCAAGAGTATGTTGGAGTTTTTCGAAGGGGAAAAGGTTCTTCCTTCAGTCACTAGGTTTACTAGGTAGAGGTGGTTATAGTTGAAGTTTTTAATACCTTCTGTTCATCAGTTTGACTGCATTTAAATAACTTAAATCCTTTTTGTATGCAGAATTTACCAGTTTTGATTTGAGACTGGGCAGGCCCCATTACAAATGTTGCAAGAGTGCAACTGAAGCACAAATACCCATCACGTTCTTTACAGTTCAAACTACCATATGTAAGAGGAGGTTTTTTGCAATTTAGGCTTTAATTTCATCCCTGCTTCTGCCACACCTGAGGTGGAAGGATGGCATTTTTGTCAGAAGTACAGAAGGTGCCTACCTCTCCTGGTGTTAAGAAGGATGTTGAACACTCTCACTGTCTCTGAAAGAAGATGAAACTGAAAATAAAATACAAAACTGGGTAGTTTCAATCAGAGGTTTTGTAACCTTTGTACTTCACAAAGCAGTATTACTTCTGTAATGTGTGGTGTTAAACACTTGATGAGAACAGCAGTTTTGAGTCTACACCAGACCTTCAAAGGTCTTGGTAATAGAAAAGAACTGCTTAGAAGGTTTACTTAAGTGTCCTGGTTCATTGGTTTCCATGTTTTCAGATGTATCAGTACAGTTGCTGTGCATATGCAGTATATCTCTCCTGACCTTTACTTCCTTTAAAGCTGGAGCAAAGCTGCCATTGCCCAAAGGGCAGATAGGTATTACTTGATCCAGAACAGTCATTTTATTTTGCCTTTTTCTTGCCAAACTTAGTGGTTGAGCCTGGCTGTAGTAAATGTCAGTAGAGGTTTTTGTTTCTCTTTCATTTTAGCTTCATCTTCAGATTTGTTACGCTATTTGTTCCTTCCCTCTTGAATGTTGCTTAGATTGAATTGCTTACCATCTCTCTATTCCTGAAGACTTAAATATCTTGGTCAACTGGAGGAGTGTGAAGTGTGACAGCAGTAGTTGTGATATGCTGTCACAGGCAGCATACTGGAGATACGTACTGCTTCCTCTTGTGGTGGTAACTGGTATTTTAAAAATAAATAAATAAAACCATCTTTCTGCTTTTTTTCATACTGGGAATGACAGAGGTGAAAAATCCTTCACTGAACTATGTCCAAGTTTGTGATATTTTTCTTCTCACTTGTAGGGTTTCTGTTCTTGATGTTAAATCCAAGACTGGAGTAACAGATTACACTTCAGGCTTATCAAAGTGTTATTAATAGAAGCTTCTGTAGCTCTTTACCAAATCTGCAACAGCAGCCCTGAGTCTGAAATGTCATTTCTTTAGTGGGACTTGGGGCAGTTCTGGCTCATTGTCTTCTGCGTTGAGAAAGAGCTGAGGAATGTCAGTGAAGAGTTTAAATGCCTGTAAGGCAAAGTGTATGCTTGTTTTCATATGAATCATGCTCAATATTTCCACTTAAAGTGATGTTCTTGTCCAAGATGACAGTCAAAATAAAATATTTACATAAATTTTTCTTGGAATGTCTTGTAAAGAAATATTTTTCCAAAAGCAAGTTATTTTGACAGCATCTTGAACACAATGTAGAGTGCCTCAGTATTTGCAGATTGGTGGTTCTGTGACAAGCAATAATAATAATAATAAGGTGTACTGAAAAAATGTCATGCTGGCTTGTTTTGTTGAACCTTTCTAGTAGCCTCAAGCCCTTCTGGCTTCTGTGTTGCTGTGCTTTTGACCTCACAATCTCTTGTTGAAGGTCTTCAATGGTTTGCATGTGTTAATGGTGAAGATGACTCTGAAGAAGTTGTGACTGGATTTCCCTCAGCTGGCTGCAGTGAGCTAGAATGGCTACAGGAAGGCTCATCTCTAATAATCAAGGCAGTCCAGCTCTCTCTAGAAAGAAAATGCTCCAGGGAAGTCTCAGATGAATAAGACTGCGTCTCCCTGTTCCATCTCCACTTCAATTGAGACAAAAGTGGTGGTTGTTGAATGCTCTTGATGTCTCAGTGCTCTGCAGGTAATATGTAGTGGAGACAAGTTGGTTAGACCTGTCACAGGCTGCTTTTGCACCCACATGGACTGTGTCAGGACAACCTTAATGATCCTCATACTTTTATGATATGCCCCCCTGAGAGCACAGGGGGTTTCATGTATGACCAGCGTGGGCTGGTCTCTTCTGGCTGATCATATACAGTAGTGCCATCTGAACCAGAACTGGAAGCTTTTCTTCAGTTATCCCCTTTTCTGAGCTACTCCTGGAGTTGTCTTAAGTACCAGCAGACTTATGTGGGACCTGTTGTGTGAACTTGAATTGAAATTTTTATGTTCAGGACTGCAGGTCTCCTGCAGTTGAGGATTTAGGCATTGCTCTTTACAGGTGTTTACCAAGAATTTGCTCAGAGCTGAAGCTCTAGTGTTGCTGAGTGTGCACTCACCACATATGGAGGTGATGAGCATGCTATTGGAAGTAGGGTTTTGCAGAGAGAATTTACTCGTGGAGTAGGAAGCTGAGCCTGTGTGCTAATGTGCTGTGTGGTAAACTGCAAGGTCTGACTTTGGTCTGAGGAATGTGGTCTTCAGCAGTGCCACGCGGAAGGGATGTCCTATAGACAGTCTGCTTTCTGTGGTCAAAAGGATGGTTGGTGCAGATAGGAAGATTGGGAGTTGATCTGCAGCTGCTGATTCTGCACCTCTGAGGGATGTAATTTGAAACAAAATACTGTTGTTTATTTTTCTTTTTAATTCTTTCTTTTTGTTTACACACTGCCTGGTGCTCAGAGCTAATGGCACACTGGCAGTTCCCTGAAGTTGTGCATGCTTTGGCAGGAAGTAATTATCTTGGTGATTATTTAATTTCCCAGCAGTACTGTTCTTACTCTGCCTGGTAACATGAAAAACTGCTGTTCTCCTAAGATTTTTTTTTATAATCTTGTTTGCTTGGTGTGTGGAAGATGGAGTAAGATGGTTTGTTAATAGCTTATCTGGTTATGACACATGAAACAATTGAGTAAAATACTTTAAAATTCTATCATTCCTTAAGACAGATTTTTTTTTTTTTAAGAGTAACGGTGTGTGAATAGATTTGATGGGCAGGATGTTGACCTGTTTTCTGTCACAAAATGCCACTTGCCAAGCCAAGTGGGATCTGCTGTTCCACTGATGTTATTTCAAATATGACAAAGCACCTGACTCTGGAAGGGAAAGTACTTCATTGTGTCCATCTTTGAGTGTGAGTGGCAGTCCTTTAACATTCTGAAATGTCGCTTTGGGTATCTGCACCAGGGTCAGTTCATCCACCAAAGAATTTTAAAGCTACGTATAAATAATGGCATGTCCTAGCTTGCAAAATGGTACATGAAATGCCTCTTTTTCTTTATATGGACCCTAGACCCAAAGAGCTAAGCTCCTTGCCAGAATCTCTTTCAGCTTGCATGAGAATTCAAGGTACAGTTTGCGGCTATGGGAAGTAATGCTGTTGATTTGTGTCTGACTTTAAAATCCAGGATATTGTAAAGACAGCACAAACAGAACTTTGGCTACTTCTCTTTGCTGTGTGAAAGAGTGTTTTGTAGAGACCAGAGATGTGAAATGTCCCTCTTGTTGGAAAGCTTCCTTCTGCCTGGACTCAATCTTAAGTCCTAGGAGAGGAAGAGTAATGGTGTGTTAGCAACTGTGTTAGCCTTGCAGGAGTCTGAATGCTATGGCTGATGTCACAACAACCGTGATAATTCCTTTGTAGGATGGAACTGGGGAGGTGGCAGATGGGAGAGATTATTTTTCAGAATGAGAGGCTTAAAGGTAAAAAGGTGGTCTTTTGCATGATTTTCATGAAATATTACATTAGCACAAATGCCCTAGCAGTGTGGGCTGCAGCACAGAACCTCTGGTGCTAAAAATCCATGGAGAGAATTTCAGAAAAATCTTCTATTTTTTTATTGGAATCAGCATGAATGTATGATTCAATAAATATATATTTATATACATATAACAGCAGAAAC
>JANHGN010011955.1:38705-61447 GCA_024605025.1 Megaceryle maxima
CCTGCTCTCAGATTAAGAGCTTTTTTTTCTCCTCCCTGTGCCATTATTCTCGGTTCACATGATTAAAAGTCCCACCCAGCCCCCTTCCCCCCTTTTTTTTTGTGGGTGTTTGTTTGTTTGTTTGTTTGTTTTGTAGATATTGCCACATTCTTAAATTCATGCATAGCTGTATTGCTATTGCACATATATAAAGGATTGCTTGCTCCCTCCTAGCTGCTCCCCTTCCCTCACTGGTTGTGCACATCCTCTCTGCGGACGATCTTGTAGATGATCCAGTAGAAAATGTTGAAGATGAGGAAGGCCATGGGGAAGCCGATGCGTGAGATCTTGTCAATCTTCTTGGCTCGCTGAATGAAGAGCTTTCGCATCTCTTCAGGGGAGCGGGATGGCTGGGGAACCGGGTTGGCTGTGTTGTTGTTGTTGGCACCCTTAACGGACATGCCGTCCTTGGCTTGTAGGCAAGCTGGTCCCATCCCATAGGCAGTGAAGTTGAACCTGCCTTCACCAGCTTCATCCTCCTGAAACAGATTCAGCATGGGACTCTACTTAAAATAAGATATAGTCAGTGCACCCTCTCTATAAGGCTTTCCACTGATGGCTTCCTGCTCTGCAAGGGAAAGATGCCACCACCATTGGACAAACCCTCTGCTCTTAGGAGAACAGCCTTATAGAAGGGTGGCCACTGTGTGATGCACAGATGCAAATCAGGGGATCCAGGCACCCCATGGAGAACAGGACTGACTTCCAGCCTGTTGGGGTCTTTTGACATACTTGAGGGGTTTATTGTACTGCTTTCATTTTTCCAGTTGCATCCCCTGTTTTGCTTCTGCTTCTCCCTTCCCTGCCCCCCCGTTCCTATCAGCACCTTCTTTGCTTTGCCTGTGCAGTGTCAGCTTGCCCAGAAGGAGTGGGCTCCATGTAACTCACGTAGGTAAAGCAGCAGTATGAGATTCCCTACAGAGTTACATGGGTGTGCAGGCACTGAAACCTGTCCAGGAAAAGACCTCTGTGGGCAGCACGCAATCAGCCTTCCACTTGCCTGCCCCTGGGACCCCCTGACCCTGCAGCCCCTCCCCACAAACCATCTTCTAGGTAAGAAACACATGGTCTTCTCTGGATCAAGAGGTAAAGTGTGGCTGCTTGTTGTAATTCCAATTATTGAGGAAAAAAAAATTTTTTTTCACTTTAAATGCAAATGCTTTTGCTGTTTTCTTGGTGGCAGGCTTGCAGGTTTCTCAGAATGATTTAGCCCTATTTTATTGAATACAGGGTTGTAATTATAGGAAAAAATATGTTTGGCCAAAATAATACAACCAATATGTTGCAGAAGTAGGGTCATAAACCCAAATCTCTTGACTATGGGTCATTGAGACTAATTGTTAGAACTTGGAGGCTGATCCAAGCTGCATCCCCCAACACTGACCTGTGTCCCCCATCATGGATGTCCTGGCCCTCTCTCTCATAGCCCACCTGCCCAATGTGCCTTGCTGTGCCTTGCTGCCCCTTACTCTCTTTCACAGAGTGTCTTTTCTGGGTGGTCCCTGTATTGAGTGGATAGCTGCATGGGATGGAGGCACTGCACTGGGGATGGGGTGGAAGAGCATAAGGGAGAGGATACTGGCATAGCTGAGCAAAGCAAAACAACCCAGATAAAATCAAACCTCCTTTGTTTTGTTTCGTTGGGTTTTTTTTGGGGGGGAGGAGAGTGGTCAAGCTGGTGAGTTGTATGACCTACCAGCAGGCTTATTTGTGTCAGAGTTTTGTAGGCCTTATGATAATTTGTCCTTGCTCTGTTGGTGTCCTCTTAGTGTATCTCTGGTCCCTGGCATCTGAGTCTTGACAATCCTTAAACAACTTTGACTCCTAACAATGCCTTTGTGAGAGGATGGTGCACTATTTGGGGACATGGAGGCAACAAAAACTAGGACTCTGCTGCTCTTGGGGCTGAGTAACTCCATATTTCTTGAACATCTAGTAAATTACTTTGTGAGCTGGGAGTCAAGGTTCACAGAAACTCTTCTCTTAGCTCCCTTGGAGACAATTCTTCTGTTAAAAGGCTGATTATCTACTCTTTATATACCCAGAACCTGTGTTGTGGATGAGGATAGATGGTGACCTGTAGGGATATAGGCTTTCTGGTCTTCCCGCTGCCTGACCACCTGCAGATGCCTCCAGCTGTGCTGCTGGCTCCTGCCTGTGCTACTGGCACGTGGCACAGGGTGATGTGGGAAGCCCAGGCTGTGCTGGGGGCTGCACCTGTGTGGCAGCAGGCACTGGCATCCCATGGCTCTGGGGTCAGAGAGAGTTTTGCAAAGGTCCCTCTCAGCCCTAACTTGTCCCACTTTCCTTAACTGGACTCCTTCATGAAGTTAATGTGTGCATGGGCTGCAACTGCTCAGAGTTTGTAGACCTTATCATATCTACACTGTAGGGTTCAGGTTAAACTGCTTCTGCTCTTCTCTGGTTGCATCAGCACATGTGCACTGACATGCCTGGTTTAGCCTAAATCACTTAATTCCCTAATTTATTGATTTTCTTTCTCTTCTCATTGCCAATGGGCCACTGGCTGTTTTCTGTGGCTGATATGTTTTGTGTGAGTGCTATACCCAAGATAGAGCAGCTAATGGTGCTTTTTTCAAGACGTCGTATCAAAGGAGAAAGGCAAAGCCATTGCCAGCAACACTGGGCTGTCCCCCTGGGGCTGGGTCTCCAAATACACTCCAAGAGGGTCTGAGGATGGTGTTACATTAACTAGACTGGCCTATACCTTGAAGGGACAATAACTCTCCCTAGCTGTCATTGTCCCCACATCTCCTCATGCCAGGACTTGTCTGCCTCAGTAAATACAGAGCAATGGGTTCAGAGAGAGCAGTCTAGTTGATCTTTCCAGTCTAATCCTCACCCTTCTTCCAGAAGGAAGGAGGTAAGAAGTGTCTCGGAAATGGAAAGGGCCAAGTGAAACCTAGCAACAGATATTTATTGATTTGATTTTTATTTTTAGACAGGAAGAAAGACTCGATGATGACAATAAGCTAACATCTTGCATCTAACACTGAGGAAAGAAACTGATTTGTCCAGATTCACTTGCATTAATACCAGACCATGGCACATTGTCCAGTGCATTGATCTGTGAAGAAGGGCTAGTAGGTTTTGATTTGGGCAGACCTAATAAACATGAGCATGGTCTGGTCCTCTCCTCAGCTGCTTCCACCAGTATGGACCATTACAACATCTCACTTGTTTTTAGCCTTTCATGTCATACCTAAACCAGGCAGATCTACCCAGACAAGTCAGGATGTTGGGATAGACTAATTAGGTTCTTTGGCAGCTGTATTAACCAATCTGAATATTTGCAGTCAGCTCCTAGTTTTCTGATGAGCCTGCAAACCTTGTGCATTTTGCTTTTGTAAGTGTTTTTGTTTATACTTTGTTCTAATTAAACTGCTGTGAGATTGGGTAGGGATTGAAATAGCAACCTTGTGTTCAGTGGAACATCTCTGGCAAATATCTTTTAAACTCATCTGTATATTAGTTGCTCTTTTCTCCCTATTGTTTTATCAACAGAGCAATTTGCATACAACAGCATGAATTCAGAGGCAGGATGCCTCAATTTAGATGAAGGGATAAAAGCTTTATAAAGCACCCGTGTTGGGTGGTTTCAGCTTTGGCTGCGTTTCTGAGCCCAAACTGCCCTCTTGATTTTGAGATGGCAGGGTCTTGCTCTGGACAGAAAAAAATCAATAGGTACTGGTGGTGTCATCTGCTACTTCTTTTTGTCCTTGCATTTGTCCAACACTTTTCATCCCTGCTAACTGGGCTGGAGACAAGTGAACAATTATCTCCTGCTTTGCAGATAGGACAACTGAAAGCACAGAGAGACAAATCTACAAAGAGAGAGGGATTCCTGCTCCTTAGCCCAACTGGCTTCCTGGAATTGTGGCACTTATCCAGGCACATGCTGTGAACTGCTGTAGGACAGGTTTGACCCTGGGAAAGGAAAGACTTTTAATAGTTGGGACAGTGAGCAGTAAAATGAGAGCTCTCTGGATGGGATGGATCATGGAGGACTCTTTAAAATAGAGATTAGACAAATATCTATGAGGAATGTTTTAGGCAGACCTAGGTATTGTCTTAAGATTCTCATCAGCAAAATTTTCTATGGTTTTGGTTTGTTTTGCATTTTTTTTTGTTTGTGGTGTGTGTTTCTTTGTTTTCTTAGCAAATTTACTTTTTTTTGTGAGTGGGGTTTTTGTTTGTTTGTTTTGGTTTTGTTTTGGTTGGTTGGGGTTGTTTTTGTTTGTTTTTTTTTGTTTTTTCTTTAACACTAGCTTGAGGGCAGCCTCTCAGGCCTGGTGCTGAAAAATTGATACTATCTACCTGATTCTACTAGTTAATTAAGAACAATTTTTAAGTGCCTTTGGTCTTATGATCACAGTCACATTTATGTTTCTTTCTAGTGCATCCCGTGAGGTAAAATCTTTGCTATGGTATCACAGCCTAAAAGCTAGTAGAGTGCAGGCTGTAGGAGGTGCATGTCTATGTGACTCATGCATGCTTGGATTGGCATCAGTCATGGCAAGTAAGCATGGAGTGAGGTTAAGGTTGAGCATATTACTCTTTCCTTCTGAGAGGAATTTGCAGTCAGAGAAGCAAATGCTTTTGAACATGGAGATGACAGACAAAAGAGGTATTACTTACCTTCAGGCTAATGTAGACTGTCTTGTTGGGGGATGCTGTTCTCTGATAGACATCCTTCACACCTCCCTGCCTCCCCCCAGCCCTTGCTGTGTCTTCTGAAGAGAACTCAGACCAGAACATTGCTGTGTGAAAACTGTTCTGTTGAGACCAACCCTTTTGGCTTAGACCACTTGGCTAGCTAACAAAAACCAGCTTGCTAGACTCCTGAGGTCAGCAGACTGTTAGAAGAGACACAATTCACTGAGGTAGCTATGCTTTGTGATGTGTGACCCTCCCTAACATCTGACCATGTACTGAGGACTTCCCTGTGACCTAGTGTCTCAGTTCAGTTGACCGTGTAGTGATGTTCTACTGGGACAGATTCCAGCCATTTCCTTCATGCTTTATGTATTACCTTATGGTGCCTCCTCTTCCTTCTGAACCTGAGCAGCTCTTTGTGCTGCCGAGACACAAAGTTGACGGCAGCATACTCTAGAAGTGCAGAGAACACAAATAGCAAGCACACGGCCATCCAGATGTCTATGGCCTTCACATAGGACACCTAGGAGTATAAAAGTATGATGGTCAAGTGAGTTAAAAGCTAGAATGTATCATGCACATCCATGTGTGGTTTTTGCAGGGCTTTGTAAGGTACAGAGCTCCTGGCTAATGGGATCTCTGGTGGATTTTTAGGTGGGTGCTGAATCTTAGGGGAAGTTTTACAGCTAGTCATATCAACTCTGCTAAAGCTTTTGCAGGAGGGGATTAAAATTTGTTCTGCTTCCCTTTAAACTGGAATAGGGCCATGGCAGCAGAATACCTCTTATGTTGAGCAGGAGGATATATGTGGTCACTTACTTAGATGCTGTCCCCAGAAAGTGCACATTTTGTCCATCTCTGAAGGTGTGTTCCCTACCTTGGGCAGTGATGCTCGGGAGCCAGAGCTCTGCGTGGTCATAGTGAGCACTGTGGTGATCCCCAGGCCAACACGAGCAGGTGCAGCATCCATATTGATCCAGAAGGAGATCCAGGACAAAATAACAATAAGGAGGCTGGGGATGTACATCTGGATCAAATAATAGCCCATCTGCCGCTCCAGGTGGAAACGAGCCTCTATACAGGTAAACTTGCCTGAGAATGATGGGAGATACATGGAAGATTACTGATAATGGACAATGAGCTCCTATTTTCAGCTATTGCCTGGGGGCTTTCCTTGCATTGCTTAGAACCAGAGTGCTATCACTGGAGGAAAATAAGTTGTTTCCCAGTTCTGAAATCTGAATGTACAATAAGGAAGTTCTTGGTAGTATATTCTCTGTCACTTAAATTTCACCTGCTCCCTTGCATCAAAGAAAAAAAGATGTTGTGAGAGAGGGTTCAGACCAAACACACTTGACCTGAAGGCTGTTACTGGAGACAAGAAGGCTCCATACTTTTACATCTATTAGCTTTTTAATGGCTATATATGTTTATATTTACTGGCAACATATCTACATGTATTCATATATATAGATAAGTTGTTTGTAGCTGTGTATGACAAGGCTCATACCATCAGAGTGCCATCAGACATAGCAACAGACCCTGGCAAATACACCAATTCCTCCCCAGTTCCTCTCTTACGAACCCAGCAGTCAAAGGTAAACAGCACCGACCTGTGTTGTAGTGCTTTGTGCAGTATCTCAAGTCTTTTTCTTCTTTGAGGATAAACTGAGGCAATGTCAGCCCGTCAGCAACTTGCACTGCTCCTTTTTCTTGCCACTCAAATATGAGATCATTCATTGTGTAGCCAACTGTTGACAGGAGGGGACAAATACCATGTAAAACCTCTTAAATACCACTCTGGAAAGGGACAGATTTGCAGAAGAGAACTATACTTGGGGCAGGGAGTTATCCTGGCCTTCCTTGACAATGCTGTAATAAATGGGACTGGGATTGAGGGCAGAACTGCTTA
This sequence comes from Megaceryle maxima, assembly GCA_024605025.1. Taxonomy (NCBI): domain Eukaryota; kingdom Metazoa; phylum Chordata; class Aves; order Coraciiformes; family Cerylidae; genus Megaceryle; species Megaceryle maxima. The sequence continues at coordinate 45,334 of JANHGN010011955.1, forward strand.
TTTATAGGGTAAAAGGGAAATGACCTGCACTGGAGCTATGATGGAGTGCAATGAATTGTCTGCAATGAATCACCTTCTTGAATTTAGCTTGTTGATCTATTTTCTGTTTGTTCAAACTTGACCTCTTTCTCTGAATGAAGCTCTTCATTGTCTTTTCCTCCTTTGGGATAAACATGTACAAGGGGCAAATGTTCATCCAGAGAGAATAAATCCCATTTGCAGCTGAAAACACTTTCACCTTCTCCTCCAAAATGAAAGGCCAAATACAAGCAAGCCAGGGCTTCTCTCATGGGATCTTTTAAGGTTTGGCTTCTCTAGGAAATGTCACGTGCTGAATGAATGGAAAATCCTGAGCAAGTGGTTCTTGAGCCTCCAGTGAGGGCTGAACTGGGAATGGGTTGCAGCTGGGGAGGGAGATGGCAGGGAAGAGAGAGAGGGAAAACACATAGTTCTCCTCTCCAAAATGCAGATGTATGTGGGACTCACAGCTTTCTAATTGCATGATGCATGTCTGTACATCCATGGGGAAGTTCTTCAGGTCCATGGGGCAGGCCAGAGTCAGCGTGATTCTGAGGAGAGAAGACAGCACAGGGGAATGCCAAACAGTTTGTGGTACTGATAAAGGGGTGAACCTTCTCAGACATCCATGTTGCAAAGAGGCTGGTACCTTGTCCAAAACAACTGGTATGCTGGAGGGAATGACTGATCATTCACCTCTTCCCTGCCTGTGTTTTCACACAGTGTTGGAAAGCATCAGAACTGCCAAGCATTTGGGTCTGTGAAATAATTCTTGTCAGAGGCCCCTGCTGCAGATGGTGTTTCATTGGAATGTTGGTTTGGACTGTGCAGAACAAAGAGTTCTGACACCAAACAGTTTTGCTGCTTCCGTCTTCTTTTTTTGCCTCAGATCACAGCAGTCTGGATTAGCAGCAAGCCCAAACCCATTCTCTGGACTTCCCAGAAGCATTTCTAGAGACTCGGACTATTTGGAAAATCTTTGAACAAAACATTTCTGTGTCAGAAAAAGAAAGAAAGAAACAAAAAAACCCACTTTGGCCAGGATCACATGTTGCTGTGGGGGAAAAGAGAGACCTCGGTGGGATTTTCTGCAGGGAAAATGCCCTGTGATAAGTCAAAATGAACCACTGTGTCTTCCTGAATTCCTGCTGTGCCTTTTGAGACCTCTGCTTTTGCCTCTCATATATACCACTGTGCTGCCCTATACCATCATCTATGCTCAAAGTATTTGTTTGGTTCAACAAACTGATATTAAATTATTTGATTCAGATAGATGGATTTGTGTTATTTTGTTTGATAATGCTGAAGTGTTTAGATTTTTCAGCTTTTTGCCTTGATGTAGAAATAGCAGAATTTCCTGGGAGACAGGAATTGAATTTTTCTATCATCAGAGCTACAAGAAACTTAGCAGGAGGGAAAGATAGTTTAACTCAAATCTTTACGTTGGAAGAAATTCTCTGCTTGATTTAGACGCATGTTAGGACAAAAGATGTGACAGCAGAAAGAATTACTCTGTTCAAGTTTCCTTATTATGAAAGCAATTGCATTTTCTGTTTTTAAACAGGCACCTTAGTAGATGAGAGTCACCAGTAGTCTTTGCCCAGTTTGTTTTTCTCCTCGCATCTTTGCAGGGGACTCCACCTCCCATCAGTCAGAGACATAAGCCTTCCATTAGATCTTCAGACAAGCCCCTTGTAGAGAATTTACTGTACGTATCTGCCAGATGTGAAGCAGAGGTGACTGGCTGGGGCTAGGTCATGAGATACTGAGCACATGCTGGGCAAGTGTGTGCTGAGAAAGGATCACAAAGTGAAATCCTCAAGGATAATTTTGGGTAAACCCAGTGCTGAGCATGCTGAGTCTTGGGTTCATGGGATAAAGTCCACCTTCTCATAAGTGTCTTGACTAGAATTTGACCACTGCAAATAGTAGTAGCAAAGTACCAGCTGGAAAATGCCAGAGCACTTTGGACAGAAACATTTTTTTTTTTTAAAAGGAAGGACTGTTTCTCCTTTGAGAAACTCTTTCTATTTACATTGTGTTCTTCCATCATAAATGTCCTTTATTTTTAGTTTTCAGAGGAAAATGTACTTTAATAGAAACCTATAGCATTTGGAAATGAGGGTGATAGGAAAGTTCTTTTTTTTTTTAAACAGTACAAGTTTTTGCCTTGAAAACAGTGATCAGCTCAGCCACACTTTGCCATTTCCCCTGCTAAGTCATTGCTCCGTTTTGCTGAGCAACCCCAGGGCTGAGGTGACCCAGTATTCCCCCTCTGTGCTTCTGCACACCAACCTGAAACAGGACTCTGTGCCATGCTCACTACCAAGTTGCTCATGGCAGTTTACCTGCCTTTTTTTTTTATTTTAGAAATTAAGAAATATGATGTTTCCACATTCAGCCAAGTGCATGGCAACTCTCTTACTGTTCTGGCCATCATGGGATCCAGTCTTTGGACAGGAACCACCTTGGTGTTTGATAGAGGTTGTCTACAATGCAACATTAAGCTCTTTATTTTCCATTTTACAGCTCTGTGTTGCTTTTTCTTTCCCATAGCTGCCACAGGGAGCTGCATTGTGAGATGGGGTGTGCGTACCTTAGGCAAATTTACATTATACATGAGGTGAAAAAGTTTTCAAGATATAGTTAAACTTTCCCTCTTTAAGCTCATCAAGTTTGATCTTAATTTGATTGGTTTAAAATACAGAGTGGATGGGGTTGGCGGTGAAGTGAACGTGGGGGATTGGATTGATTTCCTGTGGGAAGTTTGGTTCAATTAATTCAGCTTCATTGATGGATACTTGGATCTAGCAATAAAGGGATAAATGGGACAAGTTATGCTGAGACAAAGCCATGGAACTCTACTTAGCAATTTCCCTATTTTTTCATCCAGAAATGCTGCAGCTTTCAAAATGTAGCCTTCTAATAGTTTTCACCTAGTACAGATGGTTTTAGGCTTGTGCTACTATAATATCTCAAGTAATTTTACATTAGGGATGTTAATCTACTAGTGAGGAGCAAAAGTCCTTGAATTGAGAAGGTAGACATGAGCTAGATTCCTTCCCAGACCAACCCCTTGTCTCAACATGCTTTGGCTAGCACCTTCCTGGTTATGACTTTTCTACCTGTTGTAGAAGCAGCAGCAAGTGGTGACTAGGTGGCTGAAGTATCACCATCCTTCTGCTCCAAAGGATTTAACTGGTGATCTAAGGAGGCATTTCCCAGCCTGTCCTTTTCACTGAAGCTTTTCCTCTCTCTTCTCCAAAGAAAATTGTTTCTGGAAATAAATTTCCTAGGCATAGCTTTCTCTTAGCAGATTTTAAAGACAGAGCTGCCAGCCAGAGGATATGAAAGTACCCCTAGCTATGCCGTGGTCTCTGCTGCCCTAGAGGCAGACCAACTCATGGCATGCAGCCTTCATGCCTTTCAAGAACACCATTCTTCTTCAAGATCCTGACTTCTGGAGGGAGGCATGAAGCACAGGAAAATTTGTCTCTGTCTCAAGCTCTTCCTTGCTGTGTGATAGAGTCCTGCCAGGCTGCCCTGTCCTTTTGGCATTGGTCTTATTGAACGATGAAGAAAAATAATGGTATTTCTCATGCTTTCTTTTGGAAGGGAAACTACTAATTCAAAATTAGGACTTGAAGCTCAGGTAGATGGTGGCATTTTCTCAGCAGGATTTCACACTTTTGCCAACCTCTTCTACTTGGGGTGGCTGGAGAAAGACGTCTTCACTTGCAGCACATTAATTCCACAGTTCTTATGTGCTTTTCATTTTGGAATATAAGAATATATAAAAGGCAAGAACATAGAAATACAACACATGCACGTAACTGTGTATGTCACTGCTTGTAAGCACAGTACAAATGACCTAGTATCCATGTTTCAGTAATTTTTTGTGAAGGAATCTGTCCCAGAAGGAGGATAAAACTGCTGCCCACAGAGGTTATGGGATCTCCATCTATGAGGTATTTCAGGTTGGCCAGATAACACTACAGCTGTCCTGACCTGTTGTTCTTGATCATCAAGATGAGGTGGCATGGGAGATCTCCAGAGGTCCCTTCCCACCACATTGCTATGAAACTGTTAATTGCATGATCTCCCACTTTATGGAAAAAACAAAACAAAACAAACAAGCAAACAACAAAAAAACTACAACCAACTCAATTTCTTTTATCCAATGACATGCTCAAAATCTTAACTTTCCCATTTTATGCTAGAATATTGGGAGTTTATCTCTACCCTCCTCTACTTTGGTGGAGTTCTTCCCATTGAGATACCGTACCTGATGCTGTAGAGGACATTGCCATTTCTGGAGATCCTCAGTAGCTTGTTGTCTGTGGTAATCTCATGGAAATGGGCCCCTTTCTCATTAGCAAAGAACAAGTCAGGCTTCCAGATGGAGTCCAGCATAGAGGGGTCCAGGTCCAATGAGTCATCGGGGTATTCATTGTATGCCAGCCGTGGGTCATTCCACTGCTGTCGCAGGAAGATGTTCACCCTGTAATCCTGCACAGTATAAGCAGGGAGCAGAGAAATGTAGTTATTGCTCACAGCAGTCTGAGAACTGCGTAGCTTGTACTAAAATCGTTCCCCAAAACAAACCATGTCTAGGCCTGTGTTCCAGAGCTTTGATAAACCTTCTTGGCAATCTTTCTCTAGGAGCTGTTGTTATTTTTAGCTCTGTAGCTTACAGCTATCTCACTGCATGAACAGCTGCCTATCCTTGCATCCCTCCATCACAGCAATCATCAGCTCTGTGTGAAGAGTCAAGACCTCTAGTCTGAACCCTGGGGCTGTAGAAGAGATGTTCAGTTGCAAGGATCATTAGAACTGGTGTCAGCAAGATGACTGTTGCAGGGGATTAAGGGGGAAAGGACACTGAAGCCAACATCCTTTCAGTGTTGAACCATCCCACATTGTGACTATCTGTGGTTCCTCCAGACTTGTGGAAAGGCACAGTGAGACAGGCAGTCCATGGAAGGGATATTCCCTGTGTCCACTAATATACGGGTAATGCAGATGAACTGATGGAACCAGTTGCCCTAGATGAGAGTATGTGAACATGAGAGGGATGTGCATGAAGTCTGCTCTCCTAATCCTAAGTGAGTGTTCTGGGTTCCCCTTTTTAATGCCAAAATACCATAAATGCTACAGATTTGAATGGCTGTCTTTTTAAATTTGAGCTAGTCCACAACAACTATGCAAAATGATATCTGCCTTGCAACTGTGTGTCTTATAGCTCCTGAGTTCCCCAGGTCAAGACTGGCTGATGAGGTCAAGCTCAGATGCTGCCCCAGACAATTAAAGGCAGTTTCTGTTCTCCCTGCCTGACCAATAGCTTCCCAGGGTGATCTGTGTGCCCCTTTTCTTCTGACTTTCACATACAAAAGTGAGCCAACAAATTGAAATGGGGAGAAGATGTGCCAGCTATCAGGAGAGGGATAAAAGCTCCATGTCCATAAATTAATTTACATTTTCTAAGTATAGAGGCAGACTGAGTCTGAGGAGCAGCATATAATAAATCAATTTCCCTGCCCTGGCTGAAACTAATAGTTGCTGTCATGATTAAGGGTTTCTTTGGTGCTTTTCTAATACTGAAGTACTTTGAAGACTATTATTAAGAGACAGTTAATGGAGGGTGTCTGACATGCTTGGTGGCATCTAATACCTGTTGCAGGCACTAGGACCTTTCTTTCAGTGAGACTCTTTGGCACCTCTGAGTGGATCTCCCTGCCTCTGACATCAGGTCTGTTTTTTCCATCTAGAGAAGCTCTAGAGTGCATGTAGGGGAGAGTCTTTCTGATGTTGCTGCCTCAAGTGCTCGCTTGACTATGAACCTACATTCTGTTGTCCAGGAGCACATGACTCTCACGGAGTCCAGTCAGTTCGGAGGGTTGGGAGGTAATTGCATCTTGGATGCCTTGTGTTTTGGATGGGGCAGTTCACAGGCAAGCCCATCTGTTTCAAGCCACTTAGTGCCATCTGCATCCTTGGAGCACAGAAGCTGCTAATGACATAATGATTATGACAAGAGCAAATGGACCAAGGACTTGATGCTAAAAGGAGAAGACTTCTGAACATGAAAAAGAGTTGCAACACTCTCTCCTTCTGCTGATATTCTGAATGCCACCTTCACAAGTCCTGGAACATCCCTGTGACTTAATTATTCATCTCTGTCGGACCTGGATAATGTGTCTTGAGAAAATGTGAATAGCTGTGGACAGCTAGGAACCAGGGTGTTAGCACAGGACTAGCTCATCACGCAAACCTGGAAAAGGAAAGCAACCCTGAATCTCCAATTCCCAGGCTCACAGCAGCTCCCTGAACACCTTGTATACTTTCAGTTCTCCCTCTTCTGTGTGTAAAGATTTGCAGCCATTGCAGTCAGGGGAAATCTGTGTCACTGACTCAATAGGTAGAAAGCAAAAGGTTGTTTTGTTTATTCAGCTACAAATAAGCTGGATGCTAGCAGGTCAGCTCCAGTTGGGGGCTCATGTCATGTACAACACAAATTAAACTCATGTTTGGAAGAAACTTCGGTGGTAGCTGCCCAGAAGTGTTCTCAGCCTGATGGAGTATTGGAAGGGGGGGGAATGGAGACAATCTCTCTACAACAGGCCATGTTGCTGTGGATAAGCTTTGTTGCTGGAGTAAATTCACTGCCTCAGCTCCAAAACTTGCCATAAAGGGAAGGAAAGGGTGAGAATAAAAGTGTAGTGTAGTTCATATTGCCACCACAGCAGGCATAAGAGGCCGTAGACAGAATAACTAGTAGTCTTCATCACCATGATGAAGAATCTTAACATGCTTGTGGGCCAAATGGAAATTAACTTCTCACAGTAAATGGCTGTGAGAAGGCTCCTCCTAACTCATCTCCAGAGACCAAGTGTCCTGTACTCATGTCCCATGTTGGAACAATACAGGGGTGTGTTGTGGATGTGTAATGCAAGAGACTGTGCTACCTCCATCCAGAGGGTGTTCAGCAGTGTGGTGAGTAACTCTGGTGTGTGGTTCTCCTTTGGAGACATGTGTTTGCAGTGGGTATTTTTTGTTTTGGAGTATAAAAACATATAAAAGGCAAGAGCATAGAAATACAACACATGCACTGAATGCAGTTCTTTGGCTTTGCCATTTTATGGCATTAGTGTTGTACCTATCTCTGTGCATCCATGTGTGTGTGTATATGAAGATCTTCCTTCTCAGAGTGTTTATCCCAGAGTCCTGGCTTGGCCACTGAGAATGGTTATTTCCTCCCAGATGCCTTTTCCCTTATGACAAACAGTTACATTGCACTATAGTATTGAAGGTACTGAGCAAACTTTTAGATTTCTTGTGTTCAGGCTTATTTAAATACAAATGTAAAAACAAACACTGAGATTGCAGAATGGACATGACACTGCCCAAGGAGCCAGCAGAAGGCATGGAGATCAAATGGGGTATGCCTGTGGCTGTGATGTAGCCTAAGATAAGGGTTGCACTATTCTATACCAGCCAAAGGATCCTGTGTGTAGAAAGCTTCATACCTAGGCATTGCAGTTAAGCTGAGAGATAATGAGCCAAACAACTCTCATTCGTTGTCTACCTGGAGATATACAGTGTTTCATGCTGTTGTATGAGATCCTAATTAACCTCACCAAGAAGTCCACAGTTATTCCTAAATGATAGACAGAACGGACCAATTTCTGATCTAAACTTTCAAGGAAAAAAATAAAGGTCTTGCTAGGTCTGCAAACTCAGAAAAAAAAAAAACAAAACCAAACCGTCTTTCTCTATATCCTTCTTATCACTTGAGCTCCTCATTTGTGTGCCAATCACATCCAGACATTGATTGTCTTGTGCAGCCTGCTCCTGTGGCTGGCTTGGGAGGGGAGAGCAGCAACTCTGTGTCGTGAAGGCATTCAGGAGCTTTGCTGTTTGATGCAAAGTTATTTTACTCCCAAGGGGGAAATGACACAGGGCAGAAGGAAAATAACTGTAATGATCAAAGTAGTTCAATTTGATAATGCTGAAATGAAATTCTGCTTAGTGACCTCACAAGGACACAAGGAAACAGAAGATCATTTGAGACTTTTCCTTTCTGAGATACCACAGTCTTGTCTTCTGATTCTGAGTAAGCTGATGAAAGCAGTGGCAAACTGGAGGTAGTGCTGTGAAAGAGGAATGAAGGCCCAAGAAACTCCATAGCTTTCAACCCATGACTCAGGGGTTCTATCAGACCAGCCTCTGAGATGTCACTTGAATAACTTTACTTCTTGCTGATGAAAAAACATGGTAGACACCAAACTCCAGGAGGGGATTCTATTACCCCACCTGGAACACAGCACAATGGGCTGTGTTAGCATTGAATTAATTATCTAGAAAACAAGTGAACAAGCATTTTAAAGAAGCACTACAATTGACTAATTACAAAAAAAAAAAAAAAAAAAAAAAAAAATCACTTGGAGCAGACCTTGGAAGGGTTAATAAGGGACCTTGTTACCTTGCCACAGCTGTAGTCAAGTAGCCAATTTAAGTCTGGTGTGAAAACTACAGCTGGGCCTAGAGGAAGAGGTGCTGTTGAGGAGGCAGTCTACTGCTGGAAGAAGGTAGGTGCCTGGTGGGGAAGTGGTGCTCTGGTGTTTAATAGGTGTGTAGATTTTGTGCTGAAATCCAAATCAGAAAGTTTTTCTGGGCCTCACTACAAAAGGAGGTTAAGAATCAGCCAAGAATGGAGCTGCTGGAGAGTGAGCATCCTGAATATCAAATTTAGGAATGTAGTAGTAAGGTCTTGTTGTTCAGTTTGGTTTTTTGGTGTGGGGTTTTTTTTGTTTATTTGTTTGTTGTTTTTTTGGTTGTGGGTTTGGGTTTTTTTTGGGGGGAAGTGTGGGGTTTTTTTGGGGGGTGCTCGTCCTTGTATTTGAGTTGCATAGTCCTACTTCATGGCTTCCCCCCACTACCCCTTTCCTTCTCTACTTAGTGCAAAGACAAACTCCACTCACAAAGCTAGTCAAAATTCTGCAGGTCTAACACTGAAACAGCAGCAGACTGTAGGGTATTGTAAAAACCTTCTCATTTTGTGTTGTGTTACTTGTTATATGCTTATTATCTCAGTGGGGCTGATGGTTGCCTTTTAAAATGACTGACTGTGGAAAATTCAGCTCAAAACCTAGTCTTTTCTACAGGCTTTGTGTGTTGATACTTAAGCCTCTTCTTGACCTTGGGGTGAGTGGGCCTAGTATTAAATGTGTGGGCAATGCACTTAATCAGTCATATTTGCTATCTGCTGCACTGTAGCTTGTGAGGCTGAAGTGAGTTGCTTAGTCTGTTTTGTAGGGTGGCTTGTTGTTGGAAATATCATATATAGGTGGCTCTGTATAAGTATTTAACATTTGGACAGTTGCAGCCTCCAGCTTCTCCTGCCCTTAGGAGATGCTGGGAGACCTACTGTGGTTGTGTTGCAGCTGGCTGGAAGGTCACTTTGATCCTCTCTTTTTAGACAGAATCACTCTGGTATGAAAGCAGCAAAAATAAATTTGCATATATATATATACACATTGTGTCTAGGGGAGTCTGTGCTGGCTGTTTTGTAGTTTTCTTTCTTTTAACACTCTTTGCTGCACGTGGGTCCTTTCTAAAACATAAGACTGCAAGAGGTCATCTTGAGAATTGAGTCCAGCTACTAGTAATTCTAGGTGATATAATTTTTTTTTTTTTGTGCACCTTCCCTGTATACAAAATGCTCCCAACTTCCTAAGCCAGAGAGCGCCATAAAACCACAGCCTCCATTGGAAGAGAGATCAAGGGCATGGCTTAATCCAAATTTTCTGTTATAGCAGGAAATTTGTTTAGATTAAATGCTCAGATAATCCTGCCAGTCGTCTCATGCTACAAAGAAAAGCCAAAGCTGGTGCAGGTTATTGATTTAAAACCAAGACCCTGTTCCTTAGGTGCTTGACCTCTGCTTTATTTTGAATGAAGAAACTGTGGTGGTGAGCTGACACTTCCTGTTTGACCTGCTGCACCCTCAAACAATGAGGAGAGACTGGCTTCTCTACAGAGTTAACCCCAAGTTTACCAAGTAAATCCCAAAGACTGCTCTAACTTGCTGGGATCTCATTTTTAGATGCTTCAGTACCTGTGTTGCTTGTGTTCTCATCGGCATTTACAAGTAGAGTTGCTATCCCCAAAGAAGCACATTATGTTAGGTTGTGTGTAATGCTGTGTCATCCTGACATCTGGACTGGCTTGTCAGAGCTGGCTTGGGTATTTCTAGACAAAGCAATGTGCCCTGAGGGTGTTCTTGGCTTCCCATGAGAATTTTTTTTTCTATGGAAGATAGACTATGAAATGAGTGGCATATGGAGAGGATAGCAAGTCCCTGCAGCATGTCTTGAAGGTGAACTGCATATCTCTCATGCTAGTCTATGTTAATTTTATGGAGCATCCTGCTTACAGGGATCCTGTGGTGTCTTTGTATGACTGCTCCAATGTATCTTGCAATGTCAGAGAGATTGAAAGATTGAAAAACATGTCATTGTAATGTGCTCTCTCCATTACCCAGGGATCCCTTGTGGACCTGTCCCTCTCCTTTGCACTCTGGATTGTCTATGCTAGATTTTGTAGGAACGGAGTATTTATTGCCTGTAACACCAAAGGAGGTATTCAATAAGTTGGAAAATCAGGAACAGATGTGTATTTTAATTCTAGTTATTTCCCTTTTGTTTTATATACAAATGCATCCATCGATACATTTCTCATCTACGAGCTCTGACAAATTCTGCAATCTAGCTAAGAAATGTGTTTCTTTGTGCTTGGACAGAGTAACTTTTTTTTTTTTTTTTTTTCCTACTACTGGAACTGAAATTTCCCCCAACCACAAAGGGTTCCAGAAGAAGGGTATAGGGTCAGAAGAGATGTATAACCCCAGCTGTTGACCTCCTCTGACTGGTGTGCATGGCAAGTAACTTGTTCAAGTCAAAGGGTGTGCTCTATATGTAAAGCCTATAACATCCTGCCTGAATATATTATACACCTGAAACTGCAGTCTTGCTGCCTTCATTCAACTTTTTTATAGAAAAAAGAATTATGGGAGAGTAATTAAACATTATCTTTTGGGTTTATCTTTAATTAGTACAGAGGTAGGGTACTGTACCTCAAGAGTTTTGCCACTGATCATGTCACAACCAATCTTTAATAGTTTTCTGATGGAGCAATTATATCCTGTCTTAGTGATCTTCTGCTCCTAGAGTCTTGCTGATTAGGCACAGATTTTAGTCATGTTCACTAATTTTATCTGAAGTGAGCCTTAAGTTGCAAATATTAGGCTTGGCATTTTTATTAAAAATCATTGTCTAATAGAAATGTCTTAAAAAAAAGCTGGTGATTTTCTTAATCTTGGAGGAGTTAAGCTTTTTTTTTTTTTTAACTTAAATTGTTGATTCAAACTTCTGAATTTATATGCACTTAAACACAAAGTATCTGCAACTGTCTGTGGAGCTTGGAGCTTTAGGCGAGCTTTCAGAAAAGACTGTTTCCTTTTCTGACCCTTACACATTACCTGTACTGTGGTTTTGTAGAGACTGTGTGATCTTCAACTAGATGCGATGTGAGTCTTGTGTGTTGACCATTGATTTATTTAAACCATAAGTAAACTTGGGAATAGAGAGACAATATTTTCCTCTGGTCACACTAAAGAGGAGGGTGATTCTGCATTTTCTAGGAGTGCAATGAGGCTTAGGCAGTAGCTGAGCAGCTGTGCTGTGATTTGTACTTACCATAGTTGTTTCTGCAATCGAGCCAAAGCTGTTGATGAAAATGTTGCAGCTGACATTCACTGGTGGGCCTGCATGACAAATACAGATTGGAACAGCAGTTCACTTTGCACTTAGAAGAAAAAGTATTTCCACTCTGTAGTGTTAGAACCTATTGTGGGGACAGAGTGATTGAGGGGTGAGCGTGGGAATAAGGTCTGGATGACTTGTTTCTGTCTCATCTTGGTTCTCATGCCAGTTTGACATCAGACAGTGCTCTTGTTTTGCCTTTGTTCCTGTGTTTGGCAGAATGTTTGTCTTGTGTGAATTGTTTTGATTAAAAAGAATAGATCATACCAGGCAGGAGAGCATTCTAGATATCTTAACATGGCTGTGTGGGTGGGAAGTTCATCCTGAACATGATAGCAATGCATGCCAGAAAAGAACTGAGACTACTGACAAGTCCTCTTGTTTTAGACTCTATAATTTAAAAATGCTCCTTTAAAGATCCTAAAGGATCTGCTACCAGTGCTGCCCCATGTGTGGTGGGGAAAGGCAGTGTGAGTAGAAGACAGTGCCCCAGGAACCAAGGTCTATATTTAACACTGGTGGAACTAATATCATTCCTGTGACAGATGCTTCTGGGAAGTGGTGACTGGAGTTCTAGAACCATTTTTAAGGAGACGAAGATGATGTCTGCATTTCAAACACTGTCTGATGGCTCAGCCTTTCTGGGGGAGTGATGCTTGCCCATTAAGGCCGCATCTGCAGTCTAGCAGTTGTTGAAAGATTAAATACTGGAAAGAAGGAAGGGCTTTAACTAGAGACTTGTGCGTCTAATCAGTGCAAACTTCCTCCTGTGTGGAAATTAATGGAATTTCTGGAATACATTCCAAAAAGTCACATTTGGAGCTTGGTTTGCTCCTCTTCATTCCCCTTTCCTCCTCTCCTACTTCAGCATCATCTGAGACTTTTTGCCTGTCCTCTGTGGGAGTCAGATTGCAGCCATACAGCAGTAATACTCTCTGTGTCCTGAAGCTGTACCAGGGGAGGCTTAGGTTGGATATTAGGAAGCCTTTCCTCAAGGAAAGGGTGATTAGACACTGGAAAGGACTGCCCAGGGAGGTAGGTGGTGGAGTTGCCATCCCTGGAGGTGTTTAAGGAAAGATTGCATGTGGTGCTTAGTGACATGGTCTAGCTGATGTCATGGTGTTGGGTCATAGGCTGGACTTGGAGACCTTAGGTCTATTCCAGCCTCAGAAATTCTGTGACTTTCCTGGTGTGAGTCCCAGGCAATCTGAGCAGGCTTTTCTCTAACCAGCTCCTAGGCATCCATTTGCCAGTAGCTCACACACTGTTCAATCTGTGCAGCTCTTCTTCCAGACTCTTAAGCACAGGCATGGGCTAAAATACCAGATACAAAATGGTGTCTCTCTCCCCCCGGCTCCTTGTCCAAAAGGCTTATTAAGTTTATCTAGCAACTGAAAACATGCACCTAATCAGGCTTTAGCACTTTTATCCCTTCTATAGTGCTTCTGTTGAACTCAGGAGTAATAGGTTTCTTTTCTTGATCTATCTCATGGACCATACAAAAGGTTCATGTGAATTTTTTTTTTCTCCTTTCCTTCCCTCCCAAAAGGCACAAGGTAACTAAAATACTGAGCTGACCTCCTGGATGTGCTCATCACTGACATGCATGGAAAACCTTGTCCATTCTCTTCCTGATCCTGTGCTGATATGAAGCTGAGTGTGGGATGAGCTTGGCTCAGTGCATGTGAAGACTCTCTCCTTGGGGTGCCCCAACTCTTGTTAAGGCATTGTGCTCTCCCCACTGCGTCCAAGGGGAGTTGTGAGCATGTTGCAGCATTTCAGGGTTTTAAAAATTTCGTGGGGCTCTAGAAATGTCCCTGCTTACCACTGAAATGTGCCACCCTTGCAGTGGGATGCAGTTGTGAAGGAATATAGTTATCCAGCAGCGCAGGGTTAAGGGTACAGCCTGGGTGAGGGGTCCCTTGTCCAACACCTGCCAGGTTCATCTCTGTCCCTTCCCAAGTTACTGTCTTCAATGTCCAAGTAAAACCAAAGCCCAAATGCTTCTTCCTTGTTCTCAGACTGTGAATCCAGACTTTACAACACTTATGGAAAAGCTGCAATCTTCTTTTTGTTAATCTTCCCCTCCCCCAAAATCAATCAGATATGGATCTTTGGTATTATTTTCATTTAGATCTAAGCCATTAAAATGCCCTTATGAGTTACTGCAGTTAATTTAAATTACATGCTTTGAGAGCTACAACCCCAAGATCTGTAAAACACCTCCTATGCCTCCCTTATAAATTGGAGCCTGATTTATGTGTGGGAGGCTAAACCAGCAAAACTGCCCTGTGGGGAAGGTGTAGTTCATTGAAATAAAACTGAAATTAAATTATCTCAAATAAAAATGCAATACAGCTGCCTGCAGCAGGAAGATAATGTATACATTTCATTAAATATTAAAGTTTCATTTCTTTTGTGTGTGTGCATAATTTAGTGGTGGGCAGGTTTTAAGGGTGTTTTTTTTTTTAACTCATTGTGATTTGGATAAAGCCAGCAGTGTTCCTGGTTGATTACTAGAACATAAGCTTCCAACCTATATTTGGTTTAAAAACCCAGTATAGAGTTTATTGCTTGCAGCTGGATTGCAGGTGCTGTCACCATGATTAATGGGTCCTAGGAGTCCTATGTTAGCATTGCTAGTGCCTCCTGGGGTGTGAGAAAAGGAGGAATTGGTATTAGGAAACAATAGAAGTGAATGAAATGAGCAGTGAAGAGGCTGGACAGTGGCTGAGTGGGGGCATATCCTGCTCTATCTCAGTTTGATTCAAGGGCAAATAGCTCTGGGAAAGTGAGCTCAGTTAAAAAAGAAATAAATCATAGAATAATATAATGGTTTGGGTTGGAAGGCATGTTTAAGGGATAATCTAGTTCCAACCTCTCTGACGTGGGCAAGGACAACTTTCACTAGGCCAGGTAGAAAAATCCACCAAAAAAATCCCAGCCCAAGCCCACAAAATCCCCTTTGTTAGAAGATGTTTCAATGAGCAAAGAAAGAGGTTCTGATGCCTCTCCCAGGCCTTCTTCAATGCTCCTTGGCTGCCTGTGAGTACAGGGTGACTTGGAAATTGGGTGTGAAATGCAGCTTTGTGATGGAGCTGTGTTGGGCACTGGCTTCAGAGCCCCTTTACTATGGGGGACAGTGATAGGTCAGAGCTGTTCCTGGCATCTTGCTGAATTCCTCTGGAGCTGATGGGAGAGAATCCTCTTGGCTTCAATGGGTGTCGAGGGGAGCATTGCCCACTATTAGAAGGTGCTGTGGGCAGTGTCTTTTGGAGAAAAGCTTTAGCTTCCTTTCACCTTATCTGTAACATAACTAAGCTTCCTGCCAGTCACTGCTTGGCTTGGCAGAATTCCTGGCCCTTATGTTGAAGCTTTTGCTGTATGTAAATTTGTTAAAACTTTGTTTCCGTTCTTAGTTGGAAGTCAGATGCCTTTTTTTAATGTCTACAAGTGATCCATGTGCCAAAACTTTCATTATCATACATATTTTATATGAACATAAAGATTGTTTATATTCCATGTGCAGTTAGGCATAAATGAGAATTTAATTCATTTTTCCATCCCAAAATGAAACCAAGCCACAAAACAAGAGTTTTTGCATACCTTTAAAATTTGGCCTGATCCTGGCATCGTATCCTGAAGTTCGCCCCATCAATTTATCCAAGAAATCAGAAGGAGACATGGGTTTAGGGGCAGATCGTGCTGCTGCTTCCGCTTCTTTAGAGGCTGCCAGGCTGCATGAGTAGAAAGAAAGGGAAGGTTTTAGTGTACGTCCCATACTGGAGAGGGTTTGGGGTCTAGAAACAGAGCAGTCAGCATCTCATGCCTTCTGGGAGGCAGGATGGGTACCCATGTGAATGCCTAATGAGGCTGGTCTCTGCTAATTTGTTTGCCCAGACCAAACATCTCTGAAGACAGAATCCCAGCTGCCACCAAAGTAGAAGAGACACGATGAGTGGAGAAAATCCTTTTATGAGTTTAGGTATAGCTTTTTGGCACGCCACTAAATTACAAATGTGAACTCTGGCACTGAGCTCCACAGGTAAAATACACTCTGGGATTAGCCTTGGGCAGCAATTACTGCTTAATTACATGGCAAATAGCAAGGAGCATATTTGGTACTCTGCAGTCTAATTTTGCAAAAGGCAGGTAGGATCAGAGCAAATCTGGAATTTGGGGCTGAAATGAGTGTCATGTGATTGTATAGCTCCTGCAGAGTGTTTAGGACTGTAGGTGAAAGGGGGGGGGGTGGGTGTGGGGGTGTGTGTGTG
>JANHGN010011955.1:61547-77574 GCA_024605025.1 Megaceryle maxima
GTGGGGGGGTGTTGGGTAGTCTTGGGAGTGGGTTGGGGGCGGGGGGGAGGGGGGGGGGGGGTGGGGGGGGGGGGGTGGGTGTGGGGGTATATATATATATATTTCCCCCCCCCCCCCGCCCCTTGCTGGTCATTCCAGCTTTGGGTACCTGCAATGCAGGGGTCTAAGTTCAATACAGCACCATTGTCAATGGACTGGGAGGTGTCTGGGGTCTAATCCTGAAATGATGCTCAGGTTGAGAATGAAAGGAAATATTTTGGGGACCTATATAACCTCTGAGATAGAGTGAAATTACTGATTTAACATGTAGGAGATGAAAATCTAAGACTGGCAATGTGCTTTCTGACACTCTGGGAGTGCACAAGTTCTGCTGGGTGATGATTTGGGCTCAGATGATCTCTGTTGCTGCCGTCTATGCATGAACAAGTGACCCCTGGTACAAGGTGCTCATTCCCAGCTTTACAAGAAGGTTTGATTTCCAGAGGGCAGGAATAGCTGCTGTTCAGTTCCTCCCTTATGGTTATATGATTTCTACTCAAACACAGATCTGTTCCCAGGCTGAAAGTGTGGTGTAGCAAAAAAACAAAAAAAACCCCATAATGCATAGGTAGCATATAATGTGTTTAAGGTAAAGAGCTGCTTCTGCCTGTGGGTTCAGATGTCTGGTTAAAGTCTGCAAGCAGCATTGGCTTATTCTACATTTGCACCGCAAAGAAAGCGGCTCAAGAGGAAGCAAGGCTTATTGCTTCACCCTTTGCAAAACTCCTGAATATTTTTTTTTTGAAGTACAAAGGCTGTGTGGGAAGTGTGAGAAATGGCTGTAGCTGAGCATCTGAGACCTAAGCACATTTACAATAGGCACAAGATGTTTATCTATGTATGTCCTCACAAGTGACACCATGAAGTCCTCTTACAGCTTAAGGATCTTGCCTTGGGAAGTTTTGCATTTCTTGTCTCAAAAGACTCTGTAGTCAACCCTGTTGTCTTTCATAAGAATAGTGCAAAGTACTGACACAAGATCCATTAGGAAGAATTTAAGGATGTTTACTATGCATAGCATTAACATGACCCTGCCCTCAAAGACCTCACACAATGCAAGTTTGAGCTGAGACTCCAAGTATACAAATGTTGTCTAGACAAGGCCTTGACATTTTGAACCACCAAATTCCTCAGGATTTTAAAAATTGATGAGATTCCAAAAGGCTTGAGTGCCATAATTTCAAAATCAGCAGTCTGTAGTCATCAGTGTTCTGTTGATTTATCTCTAGTGTTAGTGATGATGGTTTGCCAAACCTTGGTTTCAGTCCTACCAGTTCACAAATGCAGTCTGGCTTCTTTTTCAAGCTGCTACTGTATTAGAGTTCTCTGAATACTAGATTTTTAACTGTTAAAAATTGCTTAATTTCTGCAATAAACAAGGGAGGTAAATTCCAGGCCACTTCCAGTGAGAATCTAAAACTAGAATTTCTTTCACCCTTGATGTACTCACAATCCACTCCTGCCCTGGACTTTATCTGAACTGGCTGATTCATGCTCATGCTTGCAGGTCTTCTGACAAGGGGTGGATCTAGTATTTACTGTAACAACATGCCATTTCTTGCCTTGCCCCATCTCTCCTCTAAGAAACTATGCAAAGCCAAAACAGAGGTAAATAGGGTTGTGAAATAGGTTATGATTTTTAATTTTGTAAAATTTATTTTTAAGAGGGATTTTTTTTTTAGAATTGTTTTCCGAACTCAGAAGAAAACTGGGAATGGGAAGACAATCAATACTGAGCTCTCATGGTAATGAGTTGAGAGAGAAGATTTCAATTAAGTAGCAAATGACTTGGTAACCAATGACTCCTGCCACTTCAGCAGCAAGATGCCAGATAGTGCAATACTCTGATTTCTTGTCATTAACTGTAGACTGGAGGAAGTACATGGAAATGGAAAAGTGTGGGGGGGAAGGTAATGCAAATCTAATAAGCTTTAAGTGCAAAAATGATAATTAGACACTGCAATTCCCCTGGCCCTAATAAAAAAAAAAGGGTGAAAAAAGACATAGAAATCAGTGTTCAGCTTTCCTATAAATTTAGCATGAAATCACATGCAAGCATCTAGGAGTTGACAACCCTCTCACAGCCCTGCTGCCTTCTGCAGCTTCATGCCCATCCCTAGGAGCATTTTCCATAAGCCTCTTTCTGTGAGGCTTCTGTGTTGTTACCCAGGTGACTTAGAAATGGTAAGTTCAGAGTTTCTTCCAGTTTCTAGTTGGCTACTAAATGTTTTCCTACAACTAGCTGGTAATAACTTTTCCTTGAGATTTAACAAGAAAAGGAAAGAAAGCGGAGGATGAGGGAATAGCAAAGCCTTCCAGGCAGCAGCAGGTGGACAGCAGATGCTCTCTAGCTCAGAATTAACTGTAGAAAACACCACTGGGAGTTACAGAGTCTGGCCCACCCCACCATGCTTTGTGGGGATGGAATGATCTAACAGCAGCTTTCTGGGAGCTTTCTGTGAATTCCCCGCCCAGTTCCACAACCCTTAGTTCTTACAGAGGCACCTTTGAAAGTCCCATTCATCTCCTGGCCCAGCAGAGAGAAGGAGAGGGGAAATTGCCAAGTGATTTGAAAATTATTGACAATAGAAGAGAATTGGAAATTTAGGGTGTGTGGTTGTGGTGTTCAGAGAGAAAATATGTTCTCTGAATAAATAAAAGAAGGCAAAACATGTAACAAAATCACTGAGGGTGTAGTTTGCATTTGTGCAAGAATGTTGTCTGAACCGAGAGCGTCTTGGTGCATTTTAATATCAGCCAGACAGCGGCTTATCTTATTTACACTGGTGTAATCCCCAGTGGATCTGGCTGAGAAAGTGCCATCACGCAATCATCACAGCAACAACAATGGAAAGGATCTCTTCAAAGGGTTGATGAACTAGCATAATCTTTTGAGATATTATTGTTGGCATGTAAGCAGATGCTACTAAGCCTCTGGGAGGTCCAGCCCACTAGTAGGCATGTGAAGGTGAAAGCTGTTGGAGATGAAGAGCCTAGCTGCTCAGGATTGTATTCCTTAAAATGGAGAAGCCAGGCTTTGCAAGACACCTGTTACCTGTTTCTCCCAGTCTATGCAGGCGTTGTTAGCTCTGTCTGCATTATGTTGTTTCAGCTAAACACATGATATATTTAAAAGTTAATTGGTTTGGAAAGTAGCTCTTCTGCAGTCTGGATGTGTTGGTTTGCTCAGTCCCCAGCTCTCCAGTTGGCTGTTTCCTCTTCCCATACTTTGTATGGCCCTTGTGCAATATTTTCATGTGGTGTGGTGTTTTTTTCTGGCTGTGCCCATGGTTGTCCATCTAATTAAATCTAGCATCATAAAATGCCCTGTTCTGGTTGAATGCTGATAGTGAGAACATTTTTTTTTTTTTTCTCCTCAGTAAAGAGGAGAGATGAAGGAATTTAATTAGCATAGGGCCTCTATTCCCCTGTCAAATAATTTAATTGTTAATCATTAATTCTGAGGGTAAAAAAAACAAAAACCACACATCTGGCAGCAGAAACACAAACTGTTGCAAAACAAGTGTTTGCAGAGGCAATATTCCTCTGTGATGTGTGGAAGGCTCCAGTCCCAGTGAAGGTAAACTGGTACAACATCAGTGGCTCAAGAACAGCTCCGGGTTTATTCATCTTGTTGGGGTCTCTGCAGACTGGGGAAATAGAAGATACCTGATCACTTACTCTTGTTCAGTGCTTCTCAGCAATGGGAAGTGAAGTGGTTTGTTTGTTTATTGTTGAAACATAGTGCAAGCCAGAAAGCTTAGCAGGGTGTGTTGGGAGTAGCGCTCAGGTGAGCCCCTTCACATACTTGTCCTTCAAATGTGATGTCTTCTGTAAGTCAGTATCCATTGGGTCTTTGAGGGAGGCTGAGGCAACTAGTGTAACTGTTTCCCTCATTACCTTCAAAGCCAGGCTAGAGCAGTGTGAGGTCTTAAGGACACATCAGAATTTATCAGCTTAGTTTTATTGACTCCAGCAGATGGTTTTGGACAGAAAGGCATTGTGTTATCTGTGATTAACATTATCTGCACTAACTCTCCTCCTGCTTTTCCTGAATATCTCCCCGGGCCCAGAGATGGTGCCCCCTGGGGAGATGCTGCTGAGCAGAGACAGGAGCTCAGCAGAGCCCAGACTGTTATGCTTCTGCCTGTGCTAGGTCTGCCTGTCTCCATCTTGTCCTCAGCAGCTGGAGAGAGGGAGGAAGGACAAATGAGAGATTTTCCTGGTGAAAAGGGGCAGCCCTAAATTCTGTACCCAAACTATTATTTCTGACTGCACATCAACATGTTATCTGGAGGGAAATGCTGCCAGATGCTGGCCTGGGGAGGTTTGGCAGATTGCAAGCAGACTTTTTTTTTTTAATTATTAGATTTACTACCAAAATGAATAACACAATCAATATTGATATGCAATTCGATTAAAAAGGATGAAGCTCATTGTCTGCATATTTTTGTCACATCTGTATTTCTGGCCTACTGTGGTAGAGGTAGATGGGGGGGGGGAAGAAGAGTGGAGCTGTGTGGGGAGGAGAGAGCCCTAGTGCTATATTTTTGTCCTGGCATGGTGCAGAGTAGAAGGAGCTCTGAGTGTTACAGATATGCTGGTTGAAGAGTACTGATTGCAATCCATGTGGTCATGCTCAACTGCTGGTAATTATAGTCCCTGCAGTATGGATGTGGGGTGTGCTACAGGTTTTGGGGTGTGTTGTTTGTTTTGTTGTTTTTTAATCTGAAATCTTATGCAAGAGAGTCATGGAGCAGACCTGGATGTTGGAATGGGATAGAAAAATGGTTGTGTACAGTGAGAATGGTGAAATATGGAAACTGATAACCTGTGAGGAGATTTCAATGTGAGAAAGCAATGGGCAATAAGCTATTATTTATCTCTTTTTGTGTCAGGAGAAGGAAAATGGAGAAAGAAAAAGTAGGCTTGTTAAATGTTGTTCTCTTTGTCCTGGATGGTTGTGCTCTGTTGCTGTGAGCTGTTTAAACCAATTCTAGCTTTTGCACCAGAACTAACTGCATTGCAGTAGTTGCAGGATGTAATCAGTGAAAGTTTTAACCCAGAGGATCCAAAAACACTCTCAGACACCCTGCACAATACATATTACCACTGGTTCCTGTAGCTGTACAGCATTAGAAGAGCTGGGAGCCACTTTTCTGTGGGCCTCAGGTTATTAACCCTCAGTGATCTTTCCTATCCAGGGGAAGCTGCAACTTCATTGGAGTGAGGAAAAATCTCTTCTTCAGACTGCAGCATTTTGATGTCTGTGTTCAACTGTCACATTCCTGCAGCTCATGGCTCCTATGCCATATGGCAAAACACCTTGTCCAGAACTATAAAACATCCCAATTATACTGATTAACTCCATGGAAAGATACCAGCACTTGGAACAATTGTTGATGCTGCCTGGACAGAGCAATAAGAAAATAATAAATGACTAAGCAGTCAGCTGGGGAAAGGAGAGAAATATGCATGTTGTATATAGTTGAGATGGGAAGAGCACGGGGAGACTAACAAACTGCATGGGAATAGTGCTCAGTTTCTCCCTGCTCTTACAAGAACTGTTCAAAGTCTCATATGTTTCATGGTCACTCTTGCTTATCACATATTTAAAAAAAAAAAAGCAAGCATGTGTTAAATTCTGTTTTGACCCACAGGCATTTTCTCTAGTGACACTGTCAACTAATCCCTCTTCCAGAAGCACCTAAAGATCTTGGAGCACAAGTAGTGACTTTCGACAGATGTATGATCCTAAGCCACTGAGACAGGTTTGAAAACATATCTCAAACAATGGAGAAGCACAAGTTAATGCTCAGGTTTTAATCATTTTGAGAGAAATCCAGCAGACACCTGCATTGACACTTATGTGCATACACTGAAGGTTTTGCGTGTGTTTGTTTTCTTTAAACAAAATTTAATTGCCTTTTTTTTTTTTCCTGGGGAGACACACACACAAAAAACCAGCACAAAACCAAACCCACAAAAAAACCCAAACAAACAAAATGAGAAAACAAACAAAAATCCAACCAAAAAAAATACCCACAAAGGAAATGAAAATCCCTGCAAAGACAAAAGCATGTTTCTAGCTTTACATCCACTGAATATTCCCTTTAAAGTCAGGGGGCTAGTCAGATATTTAAAGTTATGCATAAACAGCATTCCTGAATGCAGCAAATAAAAGGGGTAAATGTCTTTACAAGATGAGGCTTCATATTCTAGGTAACAGCATTATCTTCACTGATGTGTTCTTGATTTAGTGTTTGGATGGAGAGCTGCGGTGGGAACCTCAATTGACGTCAGAAAGTTTTAGATCACAGACCAGAAGAGTGTCAGAGAATTACGAGAAATTGCGGATGTTCTTCTATCTATAGCTGTACAGTTGCCCTATCAGTCGCGTTTTCATCAGTTCAAATAGCTTGCTATGGCAGCTTTTTAAAAATTAGTTTTTGGTTAAGGATTTATGCTGCTCGTTAAGATAGGATAAGAATACTGTAACTGCTTTTTTCCTTTTTTGATAAATCAGAGGTGGTATGAATAGAATTCCTTTAAAAGAGAGATTCCATGCAGTGCGGAGTGGTGGTGGGTTTTACCTTCTGAAGCAATTTGCTACAGATACTTTGAAATGACCTCCTGAGCTAACACGCATACCCTACCTACAAAATTGTGGGTCCCATAGTAAAATTGGGGCTCTGTGTATTTTTTGTACTGTGGAAAATGAGTTGCCTGGTAAGTGACCTCATTTTTGGTATTTTTCTGATAGAATTAGTTGTTGTCATTGCAACACAAATACCTTCCTGGAGATGAAGGTCTCCTCTGTGCTGTCTGATTCCTGGTGTAATTTATCGGTTTATTCATGAACTGTAATGAAATGTAACTTCTGAAACAAATGGCTAAGCTCTAGGTCCCCTGCCAGGAGGGCTCTTCTCCTCCCCACCCTGGCTGCCCTCTGTGTGTTTGGGCATCTTTTTGTCTTGTTTATTTGTTTGTTTGTTTTTGTCATGTTTGTTTGTTTTTCATTTTCTATCAGGGAGATGAAGAAACCATCTTTTTAACCCTGGCAGTGCTTTAGGGCCCATGTTGCTGCTGGAGAGCAGGTTGTGTTTAACGAAGCTTGTACCTTGTCAGCCATGCTTCTGGGAGATTTCTAAGCCCATAGATCTGTCAGTGTGATGGATGGGTCTAGAAGCTGGAGGATGCTTGTGATGCTCAGGTGCATGGAGTGGCAGGTGATGTGGGATGCACATATTTTGGCTTGTAAATCAGAATTTCAGAGCTTTGGCACAGGGGAAGGGGAGGAAAAAAAGTGTGTGTGGATATGTCAGAAACTGCTGCTCTGCCCAGCAGTGCTTCCAAGAGGGTGAAAGGACTGGTACTGAAAAAAGCAGCAACACTATAGACATATCCCATGAGAAGTCACTTTTTTTTTTTTGTCCACAGCCTGTCTTTGCAGTTCTTATAAGAAAAGGCTGCCTTACCCAGGAATTCAGAGCATCTTGATTCCCTACTTCCAGCTGTGGTAACACATATGGTGCACAGATAAGGCTGTAATAGGGGACTTGACCCATCTTGTACAGGGTCTCTTGGCACAAACAAGGATATTGGGAGCTAAGGAATTTTTTTTTTAAGGGTGGTGATAATAACTGACTTTCTTATGCTTTCTGGTCTTATACCTCCTCCATAAGAGAGAGGAGGAGGAGCCTGTGCTGAGGCTTTGTACAAAGCACCTTTTTACGTGCATCATCTGAAATAAAAGAATAAAAAAATGCAACGGAAATCGGGTAAAGTTGAGAAGTCACGAGTCTGTTTGAATTTTCTGCATGGTTCCTGGCTCAGCTACATTTTGCTGATGAACCATACACATGCAATAGTGGTCTGACCCACTACTGATCCCACTTCTATTGCTATTTATTGATTTCTGTGTTTGCTCCAGCCCTGCTGGGCCTGGGAAATGGGATCCACACTCTAGGTAAACGGCTGTAGGGACAGGCATTGTTCGCAGGGTGGGCACTTTGGGGATGGCGCTGTTGGCAGCTTTTGTCTGAAGGCAGCATGTACAATGATTCATTGCACTGCAAGCCCTGCTGTTCCATGCATGAGACACTCCTCATCTTTTGGTAGTGTTTTCTCCTCTTCACCCACTCCAGAAAGAGGCACTGATAAAAATGAATTCTGTGTCTGTCTAAGGCATTTAGGTTTTCTGTCTTTGTCTTTTTTTTTTTTTTTCCTAGCAAGCTGTGAGCCACAGTGCAAGGATGAAGAGAGTGAAATCAAAAGGAAAGCAGGTGCAAAAGTGTGTTCTTTTATTTCCCTCTCCCCCTCAAAACCCAGATTTCATGGGGCTTGATAAATTAAGATTTCCTCTGCTTTTCTTAGCTAGGACTTAAATCCAACAGAGGTGTTTTTACGGGATGCCAACTGTGTCTATGTACTAACCAGATATGGTGCAGTCCCCAAATCAGCATCTTACCATGGTGCTTTATATGGATGAAATAATCATCTGTGTAATGGGGAGCACTCAGCGCATGTAAATGATGGGTGCATCTGTCTTTATTTCTGTTCTCTGCAGGCTCTCTCTCTGTTTTGGCCTTACTGAAAGGACAAATGCTATGTTTTTTTGCTTTGAGTTTTGATTTTTTTATTTCTCCAGTTTCTGTGCATCAGTCTCTCAAATTATCAGGAGAGGCTTAGAAGCAGCTTGGAGGTGTGTATCTGATCTATAACACCAGTGGGATCAAAGCATGCAGCCCTCCAGGACCAGAGCAGCTAGAACATGCCAGCAGTTTTCCCAAGAGGTTAAGGGGTCTACATTTTGCACCAACCAAGAAATACCGATGCAAACCACCTCCCGTCGAGGGAGATGCTTTCTGTTGTCTGCCTTTTTAAACACAAATATAAATTGTTTGGATACTTTGGGAGAAGGGTGAAAAAAATGGAAAGGGTTTGTTTGTGTGTGGTTTTTTTTTTTTTTTTTTTTAAATCCCCACTTCCCCATCTTCTTTAAGGGGAACAAACCTGCTGAATTAGTAAACTTTTAATTTTTATTTTTTGTATGCTAACTGCAATGCAAAAATTGCTCTCTTCTGGGCTTTACAAGTAGGTCTAGAAGTCAGGAGTCAGACAGCTTAGTGTTGTCTGGTCATGGCTGCTAGTAATCCTCCCAGTGCCTCCCACTGGAGCAGCAGGTGGAATACCCACTTCTCTTGCTCCTTCCTTTTTGCTTAATTTATCCCAAGCTGCTTTTTTCCAAACCAAACCATGGTGGGGAGGGCATGCTAGAATGACATTTTTAGTATGTGAATGAATATGATGAGCTATTTCTCTTGAAGGCTGTGAGGTGATCAGGAATAACCGTACTTTGTAAAAATAGAGATCATTGTGCTCTTACTGACAGACCAATTGAAAGTATGAAAGGTAACAATAGGAAAAGGGTAGTTTACTGGAAATAGTGAAAACCTGATTTAATGTACCAGAACAGCAAGTGCTTACATAGGCTAACAATGTATTTTGACTTCTGTTTTATTTGCCTATCTGTTGTCTTTAATATTAGTCGCTTTGAGATTCTCAGAAGAACTCCAGGTTATAGAATATGAGCAAGTGACATTCAGTGAATAATGTAGATTATTTGACATATTTAAATGTTGTGGGTTTGATTTGGATGTTACGATTCTAAAGCTTTTTTTTTTTTAAAACCCTTGTCTTTCATCAGTACTTAAATAGCAGTTATGTTCAAGTGGTCTGACATCTTGTTCTCAATACTGAAGTTTGGAAAGCCCTCTTAACCTGTATTCCAGGATGAAATGAGAACAGACTTCTCTGCTGGTCTTCTGTCACAGATAAATGATCACTAACTGGTACTGGGATAATAAAGTAATTTAATTTTTGGACATTAACATCTTAATTTAGAAGTTGGGATCCTTCTCTATTCAGGTCAGCTCATGAAGATTTGGTGAGATAAATTTTAAAAAACAACAGGGAAAGTGTTTGCCCAAGACCAGGGGAACTGCAGTGTGCTGTTGCTTATAATTACTTTCCTTTTTGACTTTTGAATTACTTGGTCAGTAAGAGAATTAACTTCTTAGCATTTAGTCCGTGCTATTAAACCTAAGACGCTTAAAGTCAGAAGACCCTTTGCTGCCAACTTGTTTCTACCTAAGGGTTTCCAACACCTCTCTCATGGCAGAATAGGAATAAGGGGGGACTAAATTACCATGCCTAAATTCTCGTTCTTGAAGGAAGTCTCTGTAGACAATTCCCACAATGCTCTTGAATGTAAGAGCAGAATCCTACCATTCCCTAAACATATTGATCTCTTTCCAGAAGCATCTTCCCTCAGGTATTTGAACAGTAAATGTGTTCTGCTAGTGAGACTTAGTGCAGTATAGGGTAATGTTCAGGGGGAGTCAAGGTGGACAGACAGTCAATATTCCCTAATCTGCACAGCACCAGTACCTCAGAAATAAAGTATATTTTATTAGTGTGTGTGCAAAACAGCAAATTTTTTTTGTAATGGTTTTGTTA
Organism: Megaceryle maxima; assembly: GCA_024605025.1. Classification (NCBI taxonomy): domain Eukaryota; kingdom Metazoa; phylum Chordata; class Aves; order Coraciiformes; family Cerylidae; genus Megaceryle; species Megaceryle maxima. Next base: position 72,108 of record JANHGN010011955.1, read on the forward strand.
AGCAAGATGATTATATATGGTTTTCCTGCTCCATGCACCCAACATAACAGGAGGCAAATGTTTTTTGCCCAGACACTTGTGGAGCCTTTCTTTTGTTCTGATCTATCCAAAGAACAGGTCTGGAGTTGTTTAAAACAGCTTTTTAGAGAAGAAGGTTAACAATAGACTGTGTTAGGAAATGTTTTACATACTTTACATTCATTTGTCTTAATTGCTGAAAATGCAAGTGAATTGTTGTGGTTGGATTGAAGTGGGTATAAGGTTCCTGCAGAAGGCAGGGTCCCAAATATCTTGTGCTTCTACTGGGATAACACCAAACTAGTATTTCATTGTGGAATGATTTCCATGGTTTCTAGGTAGAGTTGTCTACATCACATAATTTTAATGCATAACTCTTCTAAAAGAGTCTTTAAATACCGGTTTCAGACCAAAGAAGATCAAGTGTCCTTAGAGGCATCTAATCCAAACCTTTGCTAAATCATATTTATTTTGTAGAGGAGCAGACAGACTCAGCAGAGGCACAACAGGTTATAAGGCACGACTTGTAGTAGATTTTAGTTAGTGTGAGGAAAAGACTAACTGCTGAGAGTATCTGCTGTGTGGCTTAGCTTGTGTTTCTGGGAGTCTCTGGTTAGCTTTTTGTTCACAGGTACTTCTGTAATGCTATTTAAGCGCTGCAGAGCTATAGCAGAAGGCTTAGAGATAACATGTATGGTACTCTTCTTCTCCTTCCCTGTATTACATTTTTAAGAGGCTGAAATCAGCAGCTCTCCAATCACTTACTTGTCAAGTTCATTTTAGGAAAAAGTGTCTGTCTTTCCCCAAAGTTAAGAAGCGTCATATTCACAATAGCATCATTCATAGAATGGTAGGGGTTGGAAGGGACATCTGGAGATCACAGAGTCCAATCCCCCTGCCAGAGCATGAACACCTAGGGCTTGCTCCACAGGAACATCTCCAGGTGGGTCTTGAAAGTCTCTAGAGAAGGAGAGTTCACAACCTCTCTGGACATCTTCTCCCAGTGCTCTCTCCTAATCTTTGTACTGGTTTGAGAACTGTAATCAGAGAGTTCTGTTACTGACAGGAAGGACTATAAAAATGTGAGTTAGGCCAGTCCAGTAGGGTCTGAGGCTGGCAGCAACCTTTAGTCTGTGAATGACTTAGAGCAGTAGTCCTGAATCGCCCCTGCTAGCTGACAGATTCATGTTCAGGAGGATCCACTTCTGATCTTGATTCAGTGAAAGTCATGCTGCTGATACACAGAAGTGCAATTAAGGTAAGAACCAGGCCCAAACAATTACTAAGTCTCACAAGACAGTGTCCTGTTGGGTAAGGTGTCACTTCTAGGCTATCTTTTATCTCCTAACTTGTACAAAGTGCATTCCTACACCCAGGCTTCTCAAGTATTGTTTCTGGAGCACTGCAGATATTAAAATGATGGTACAACATAAAGTCCAGGCAAGATCATCCAGGGTAGGGGTAGGTTTTTGCTCTCCATGAAGGAATTCACAACTGAACCAGGATGTGAACATGTAGTTAGACTTTGGGAGAATGTGTTTATATGTCTCCACAGATGCAGGCAGGACATCTGGAAGTTCCTGAGTAAATACTGTTCAATCTATTCTTATTTTCAAGAAATAGTAGTTTTGCCTTACAAAGATATGTGCAAATAAAGGTTGGTCAAGCAGCCCATCTGTCAGAAGACTCTTCATCTCTCACCCCAACCCAATTTTCATCCCTGCCTCTACCCAGGTTCTCAGTAAATATTTTAGTCGTAGCGAAGTGACTGTAGTCTGAGAAGGCAGGTAACAAAATGGGAAACACTCTTCCATAAAGACAGACATGTTGGAATAAGCTGCTTATTGCAAATTCCTTTTGAAACACCCTGACTGTAACAGAAACAAATATCATATTGGCAATGCTGTGTTTGCATTAACACACCAGCTGTTACTCTTTCCCATAGGGTCTTGTTTTTTTAAAGGCTGGTGAAGGACATTCTTGTTAACCAAGAGACCTACTCATTTCCTATATTGGCTATACTTAATTTTCCTTTGGGGTTTTGGATCATATTTTTTTAAAATTATTTTAGTGGTCTATGTGCTAACATAATGGATTCTCTTTCCAGAATATTTTTGACAGGCTGACAATAAAATGTGGTACACCCTGTAATTGAAGGCAATAAATACTTCTATTATGGATTATTTGTTTATCAGCTTGTGCCTGTTTTAAAAATTATATATGACTGAGTGCAGGAGTAATTGGCTCACTAAATTTATGAATGACTGTTAATGAATAAACTTCTCTTACTGAAACTGAAATAGCAAAGCTATTCCTGGAATAGAAAGGCTGGTAGATATTTGGCCTGTAATAAGTTGCACACATAACACAATGTGGGAGAAAAAACAAAAACATTGCTTAGAGTCAGTTCTGAGCAGGAACTACTGATATTAACACCCCCCCCCCCCCCTTTTTTTTTTTTTCTTTTTTTTTTGGAAAATGATCACAGTATATAAAACAATTTGGTATCAACATCTCCCTGTAGTTGAATTCAAGCATTTCAAATTTTCTTAAAGATTAATTTCAAGAAAATTAGACTTGCAGAAATACCTTTGGTATTCAATATAACACAATCATATTTAGCATGTATGCATATGTATATAAATTATAACAATATAAGTGTTTACATTAGAACCTTGAAGGGGTTGATTTACCAAGGGTTTGTATGGCCAAGACTTCAACTGATATGCTGAGAATCTGTAAGTGTTCACATGTGTTCTGTGATGGATAAGTGTGCATCAACAAGACACCTATCTATCAATTTCACTTGTTCAGGCAATTCAGCAGAGATCTGGACAGATGCTTAAAAGCCAGGGCCATAGGAAACTCAGCCCTGGAAATGTGGTGGTTTGTGGTGTTTGTGTGTGTGGTTGTGTGGTTGTTTGTTTGTTTTAAATTTTCCTTTCTAGCTTATTTATGGACAGCATTTCAGAGCATTTATGTGATGTTTAATCATAGGGGGCTTATATCTGTGCTTTGATGTTGTTTACCTAAAGAGGTTTCCTGCATATACATATGCTTCCTATTAGTCCACCCTACTGTATTGTGTAGTGATGCTGTACAATTGTGACTAAGTAAGATGAGAGAGGATGTCTCTGAAGTATTGGGTGTTGTGCATTGCTTTTCAGATGTTGGTAATTTTTAGTTTGGTTATTTCTGGAAATTCTTTCTTGGTTTGCCTACAGATAAAAATTAAATGCTTTGAGTTCACATTACAATCTTGCTGTCTTGTGATATTCTGTGGAATTACAGAAAAAGTGGGGATATTGCAATTATGCCTGGAAAGACTTCAGTGTTCAAAAGGAAAAAGACTGCTAGCTATAAAAGTTGAGCCAATATCAGCAGCTCTGCTATTGGAATTTATAAAATAGTAAGTTTTACCCCAGCGATGTGTATGTAAAAAAGTCTGTTCTTTCACATTAAACCATAAGATGAGACTTCGGTAAAAAGCAGAAATGCAGAAGTAAGAGCCATCCAACTGAAATGAAGTCTAAGAACAATGAGCAAGTTCAGATCATGAAAGACATTTTTATTTAATTGGATATGTCTGGCATCTGTCACTTGCTACCGCAGGCTGCATTGTTCAGGAAAATACAATAGAGCTTCTACCTTCCAATATATTTTTGTCCATTTAATAAAAGCACTGCAAGGAGAGATTGACCAGAAACAATTGTTTAAGACTAAAACTGTTCATTCTACCTTAGCCTTAATGAGAAAATGAACACATCTAAAACAGAGTTAAAAGAGAGATAGATGGTAATGGATAGAATTGCAAAATATTCCCCATTCCCCTTTGGCTTTCACTTAAATCCTGCAAGGGAAGGATGTTGAAAACAACATGAAAGAAAAAAGTTGAGATTATTTATTTTCTTTTAGTGACTTCAGATGTAGCAAGATGAGGAGATAGGGTGAGGCCCTGGAAGAAAAACAGTCCCACGATTTCTCAAGATAGCATAGCTAAGCAGTGAAAGCATCCCACGGAACTCACTTTAACCTGCAATCTGACGGTGGGGAGGGGGCAAGGTGGGGATATTTACCCGGGCAAATTCAAGTGCAGCATTCCCAGCCGCCACTAGTTGTCACTTTGCAACCAGCCGGGATCGGTGTTTTCAGCACTGCGGTTAGCTAGATTGCGGTGCTAATTAAACTCTCAAAGCCGCGGAAAGTCCTGAGCCCGGGCCTGTGAGAGAGCCAGTCTCGGGGAACCGAGAGGAGGCAAAACTGCAGCTCGAGAGAGGCGGAACACGCTCTCCTAAACCTGAGGTTGTGCCTAGGGGCTGTGCCCCGAGATCGGGGTGGGCACGGCAGTCCGACACGGCAGCGCCCGGTGCGTGCACACTCCTCCCGTAAAGCCGAGCCTTACCTGAAGAAAACGATTGTCTCCCACACATAGACTCCAAGCGCGTTGACGTTGCACATTTTTCCAGCTCTCGGTGTTTGGTGTTGTGTTTTGTTTTGGTTATTTTTTTTTTTCTTTTTGTACTCCGTGAGGGGTGGGCCAATAAAGTAACCCGGCACTTGGGGAGAATTGGTAGGGTAAACGAACAACCCTTCCCGAGGCAGGCTCGTCAAGGGGAAGGCGGGAGGGCTCCGTTCAGCACCCTGGACAGTGGCGGTGCGCGGAGCTCCGTTCAGCACCCTGGACAGCGGCGGCGCGCGGAGCTCCGCGGGCGCCTGCAGAGCGGCCGGTGGCTCCGCTCCCGCGCTGCCTTGGCTCGTCCCTCTTCTCTTCTCTTCTCTCCTCTCCTTTCCGCCTGTGCCCCCGCCACTGCAGTGGTGATCGGGGCCGGAGGACCAGGCTTACCGCACCGAAATCTCCTTTCAGAGGGATCTCGCTACGGACATCAGGCTGTCGAGAGGAGGAGACGCAGGGAGTGTAGATTTGCCATCAGAGTGGTGGGAGTAAGATGGGAGTGGGGAAGCCGACCCTCAACAACCCAGGGCTCTAATCTCCGATGCTAGCCGGGGTATCTTCCTAATTATATCCACAGGAATTTGTCAGTGTGGAGCCGTGCTGCAGTCCTGGTTGTGTAGCTTTCCTGCCCGCCGTTTGGCTGTTGTTGATTCCCGTTTCCTGGGCTATTTTCCTCCCGAATAAGTTATTGCTGCTGTAGGGAAGGTGTCCCATTGCTCAGGGCTAGAGCGGAGGGGAGCGAAGGGGAAGTTTCTTGGGAAGCACTCCCATTGTGCTCAGAAAGAAAGTGGCTCAGTGTCTTTCTAATGCATCTCATTTCCCCTCTGCCCTCTCTCCCTGCTAGGACTCGCCAGATCTTGGGAGTTTCTTGCTGCATTAATTTACTAAACTAAAAAAAAAAAAAAAAAAAAAAAAAGGCGAGGGGGGGGAAAAAAAAAAAAAAAAAAAGGGCGGGGGGGGGGGGCAGGGGGGGGGGGGGAACGTGGCCCCTCCACC
>JANHGN010011956.1:0-17777 GCA_024605025.1 Megaceryle maxima
CCAGGGTCATGCTGACCCATAAGTCATGTCTTCCCTGCTGCTTCTTGAGATAACTACTGCCGAGCTTAACAACATGCGTGAGAAAGCATCTCCCTTAAAGGTACAAGGCCCTTGTCTTCCAGCCATTCTCCAACAATTCCAGGTCTTCTCTGACGAGACATCAGTCGTTGTCCGAGCCTGGAGGTGGCAAGAAGACCAGTGCATCATTGTACGTGTGGCCGTAGGGCCTCAGCCTGTAAACGCCGTACATCATCACGTGCATGTGGTTCGGGGCCAGGCCACTGAATGTGATGGCCATGTCTGAGCAGCAGCCGTCCACCACCTGCTGAGGGTGAGTGGACATGGCCTCCTTAATGAGAGCACTGACTGATTTAGTGTTAAAGACGTCTCTTCCTTCCGAATCTTCCGCGTTCTCGGCAAACACTCCAGTGTACTTCAAGCAGATGGCCAGCTGTTTATCCTCATCAAGTTTCCAAATCATTCCTCCCTGCTCTGGACACTTGTCAGAGTCTTCAAGGACATGGGAGAATCGTCTCAATGATTCAATGCTTAAGACAATTCCTCCTTCCCCATCCACGTACTCCAGGTCACCAGATTTCACAGTACGGCCTATATAAAAAGGCTGCGAGGGGTCTTTTTTCAGTAAGAAGTACTTGAGATTTTCAATAATAGCAAATGTTGTTGGATACGCGAGGAAGAACCAGCTGAATTCATCTTTATAGCGTTCGTAAGCTATCTTGTAAGCTTTTCTCATCATCACCCACATATCATTTGTGTGGACGGCTACAGAATCAAACACTTTGACGTTCTCGGAGCTGTAGAACTCCGCCTTGTCACAGTGCTTGCTCCACGTCTCTTTCACTGCCGCCCAGTGCCCCAGATCCTTTGGTTTCACGAGGATGATACAATAAATGCGGATACTTTTACTAAGCTCCACGCGTTCACCTTCTGAGAGGTTTAAGACATCTTCTTTGTTGGGAGCCTGGATGTGATGGTGCTCGTGGCGATGGGCTTTAGTCCCGTGGCCCACCTTGATATGTCCAAGGAGCGTCACCAACATGCAGAAAGCTCCTCCGAGCACCACACCCTTCACAAAGGAGCTGCTTTCAGAAATCATCCTTCCTGGAAAGGAAACACGCTGTAAGAACTGTCAGCAGTAAGTTCCCTACGGCAGCCTCCGGATAATGTCAATACGTTCTTCAGTTTCTAAACCCAGATGCAGTTCCCTGAACCGGGAACCAGGGCGACGGTGGGGAAGTTCACTGTCTCTGCTCCGGTTACCGGTACGACAGACCCCCGCGGTAGGAGTCTCGTACCCCGAGCCTGCTCTACGGCCGTGACCGCGCGGCCCCTGCCCCGCCGCTGCTCTGCGCCGTCCCCGCCGCCTCCCCGCCCGCCCGGGTCACCCAGACGTTGCCGCACCGGCTCGGGAGCTGCCGCGGCCACGTCACAGCTCGGAGGCCAAGCCCCGCTGGTCTCGCTCCCCGCCGCCCTCCCGGCTCTGCCCGCGACCCCCTTACGGCGGCGCGGCCCGCCCCGCCTGCCGCAGTCCCTCCAGACACTCGGAGCGCCGAGTGGAGCCGTACAACGGCTGGGGCAGGGACCGCTCCTGTCCGTTCCTCTCTCTGCCTCCACGCGGCTCCGGTGCCAGAGCCCCACCCGCCGCTTACCGGTACCGCGAGCGCCAGGACAGCGGCACCCGCCCCGCCCCGGAAGCGCGCCGCTCCACTTCCCCGCCCCTTCCTTTTCCCCGTAGGAACCGGCACGCGCGGCTCTTCTAGGCACCTCTCCTTCGCCGGGGCGGTCGCGCCCCCTGTCGGCGCGGATGTCATCTAGCGATGCTCGCCCCGCCGCGTCCCCCACGCCCGCTGTCCCCCGGCCCCGCCATAGCCCCGCCCCGTGGCAGCCTCTCCCCGCCCGTTGCCTTCGCGGCCGCGGCTCCTCACCGCGGGCCAGAGTCCCCTGAGGGCCTCCGGGGCCGAGAGCGCGGCGGGGCTCATGCCGGGGCTGGCGGGGCAGAGCGGCTGGAAAAGGACCCGGGGGTGCTGGTCGACACCTGTCTGAAGATAAGGCGGCGTGTGGCCAGGCGACCAAGAAAGCCACCGGCGTCCCGGCTTGTGTCAGCACCAGTGTGGCCAGCAGGACCAGGGCAGGAGCTTGTCTCCCAGTACGCAACCCTGATGAGGCTGCACCTCGAATCCTGGGTTCAGTTCTGGGCCCCTCACTCCAAGAAGGATGTTGAGGGGCTGGAGCGGGTCCAGAGAAGGGCAGCGAAGCTGGTGAGGGGTCTGGAGCACAAGTCTGGTGAGGAGCAGCTGAGGGAGCTGGGGCTGTTCAGCCTGGAGAGAAGGAGGCTCAGGGGAGAGATCTCTCTCTTTACAACTACCTGAAAGGAGGTTGATTTCTTCTCCCAAGTAACAAGTGATAGGACAAGCAGATACAGCCTCAAGTTGTGCCAGGGGAGGTTTAGGTTGGACATCAGGAAAAATTTATTCCCCACAAGGTTTGTGAAGGCCTGGCCCAGGTTGCCCAGGGCAATGCTGGAGTCCCCATCCCTGGGGTGATTTAAAAGCCATGTAGGTGTGGTGCTGAGGGACATGGTTTAGTTGTGACCTGGTAGAGCTGTGTTAACAGTTGGACTTGATGATCTTAAAGTTGTCTTTTCCAACCTAAACAATTCAATTAAATTTCCAAACCACTACAATAAACTGCTGGAAGTATAGTACATGTCACTTGTTTCCCTACCCCCCACCCTGCCACACACACACAAGATGAGTTAACATTTAAAGAGTAAAGCCAGAACATTTTTCTACTAACAACATTTTCTTTCCTTCAGTGATAATTGTTCCTGAGCTCTAGAATAGAAGAATTATGTCAGAATCATTCTACACATCATCTCTCAGAACTTTGAATTGCCACCTGATTTGAAGGAGCATCACTGAACAATAGTTTGCTCTTTTTTTCCACCAGCCTCTTGGAAAAAAAAAAAAAAAAAAAGGTTTTACATGTTTTATCTCTTTATTAGCTGACTGTAGTGTACCCTTAGGCCAACATAGTGGTTAGGATAAGGTCCTATATGGATCTTCCTATATTGTAAAGTATGCTCTGTTGGCTGAACTTTTTTGGGTTTATTGGTTTTATTTAAGTCAATCTCCAGCTGAGCTGCTCTGACTCTCTGGCACCTGGCTGTGTTCCCTGAATGCCTTGGTTATTCAGGTAAGGGGGTTTTTAGGCTCGTGGCTGTACTTCAGACATCAAAGCTTAATGATTTTATCTTTTTGCCAAAGAGATCTGTAAGAACATTGATTGCTCGACTCTTCTGAGCTTGGGGAACCATTTCTTGTGGTTCAGGTAAAAATGCTACAAAACAGTGATTTTGGCTGGATTGGTGGATGTCCAGGATGGCTCCATTTGGTGAAACTAAACTCCAGTTACATCCAGTGATAGGAAAATCCTGACAATTTGTATGTTCAGGCAGGTCTGTTATTGCACTAAGGAAGCATCACTCATCCTACCTTTTCCCACCTGGCTGCTTTTAAGGTATAAATAGGTGGACACTCAGGTTGTTATCATGTACCAGAGACTGGAGAACAGTGGGAAGTTTGTTTTACATATCTCCTGTTTGCAGAATCAATTGTGGCTTTTAGGGCTTCAGCAGTTACTTGATCATGTACTTTAGAGAGATTTGAATGAGTTGTGATTCGCTGCTTTAGCTGATGCTTCAACAAATTGTTTTCCTGCCTGACTTCAGTGAGCTTCTTACCAAGGCTCTGACAAAATGACTAATGCAGCTGCAGATCTTGACTGTTGCTTTAATACATTTCAAGATTGCTTTTATCCAGCAGCAGATCAGTGAGGAGAAAGTTTTAAGCAGTGTGTAAAGCATGTTACAAACCCAAAGAGACTCTTTTGACTTCTCTGTTGCTTGAAATTGTTGCTTGGTGTTAAAAGGACTAAAATGGCGCAGTAATGCCGAAGATCTCGTGACAGCCATTGTAAAGTGTTCTGGAGTTAGAGCTCGTTTAGCCACACACCTACTCCTGAAAACTGTCCATCCCCAATTACTACAAGAAACTGTTTTTAAGAACTGCAGGAGGTAAATGTTTGAAGTTATTCTGCCATGGGCTGGGAACCAGCCAGGTGTCATAACCAGGGAAGGGCCAGCCCTAAGATGGAAGTTAAGTGAGGAAAGCTGAGTGAGATGCTTAGTCACATGGTGGGAATGAACCAGGAGAACTGACTGCTGTAAGATCACCACGAAGGGCTGTGCATTAGTTTTGTATGAAAACATGCAGTGATGTATGTACAAAATACCAGCTGGATTTCAGCTTTGAGTGCTGACTGTTGAGATGTTCGTGAGCTGCACCTTCACCCTTTGTTTCCTACTGATCCTTCGTAGTGTCTCTACCATGCTCACAATAGCAGCTTTGGAAACCTGTAGACCTGTGCCAGGATCTAAACTGCTGACAGAGCTGAAGAGCTCCACGGCTGCTTGCTTGTCTCCACAGACAGATCCCCTGCTGTTTTCTGTTTGTCTTTCCTATCTGCCTGCAGCTGCACTTGCCTTCTGATGCTCTTTATTGCCTTCAAGGAAAGACATCAAACATTATGTTCTCACTTTGTGGGCCAAAATGGCCATGAAAGATTGGCTGTTATCAAAACATATTTGATAGGAATTTTGTTCCAATTAATGCAAAATGTTTCAGCTAACACATGAGCTGTCATATTTTACTGTGACTGCTTGTTAATGATCACAAATGACTGTCCACTCTCTTGGATACAGACTCATCTGTCTCTCTGTTATGTCATTTGCAGGAGAGAGGCTGGGCTGGAGCAGTGCAGGAACGTTCTCAATGGGTAACTGAAACGAGGGGAGCTACTGCAGATGTCTCTGGGCCATTAAACCACAGTTGAGCTAGAGGCCCTACAAAGGGAACCCCTCCTCAGAAGTTACTGTTGAAATCAGGAGAAATGCAGAGGTATGGTTGAACTGGGACAGATGACTGTTGGCACATCACCCATATATTTATAATGCTGAAGCTACTGGAAAACACACAAATTCTACCTGTCCATTTGACTCCATCAGAAGAGGGGGTCAAGTGTTGCTATGGTCTGAAGGTTGCAGACTCTCATCTTGAATAGCTGTACCCTGATTGAAGCCAACACAGACAGTGCAGGAAAAGGGCTTTGGTGATGAGGCCAACTGCTGTTACATGCCTGGTACTGCCATTGTTTCATTCAGCCCTAAAGTGCCTAACTGAACAAACATGTCTGCTGAGGCCTTCCATCCTATTGTTTGAAAATGTTTGGGAATTCCTGTTCTAAATCTATCAGACAGTGAGGTGGAGATTCTCATTGGCAGGTAGGTGAAGCCAGATTCCTTCATTCGGTTTGCAGGGAGCTTCTGAGCTCAGCATTTCTTTTGGAGAAGGATGGAATCTGGAGCCAAACTTTAGCCCCCTCTGCCAAAAATTTTGCCTGGCATCCTCTTCTTCACTTTAGTTTCACATTCAAAATCTGGAATCTGGCTTCTTTGTAGGTCATGTGCAAGTGTGCACAGCCAAGACCTTGTCACAGGGGTAGGCACTGGGCAAAGGTTTAAGAAGTTTTAAGGCCAGTGAGAGCTACGGTGTTACATTTTTAATACTTCCAAACTCAGGTTGAAGTATTTACTTCTGCAGAAGGGTTCTCTCCAGCAGTTGGATAAAATACTGGAATTACAGGGTGAAATTGTAAAGCCCACATTTTATAGGACATAATTCATAATACAATCTTTTAGCCTTGAAATCTGCTAAATTGATTAGCTATGTTAAACAATAGTTTTAAATCCCTTTCTTCTTTCATCCATGAGCACTGTCAGGGAAGGGCTTGGCATTGAAATAACTGTTAGTTAAATGGTGCCCTCAAGCACAGGAAGATGTATGAGAAGCAAAAGATGTGTGACTCCAAAAGAACTTACCAACTTCGGACTGCTTTATAATTTCTTCAGCTTTTAATGTGTGTAGCTGAATGCAAATCCCATCTTCTCTGGCTATGTTAAATCAATCAAGTGAATGCTAATGTCCTGCTAGCTCCAGCAGTTCAACTGGAATTGAACTAGCAGAGACAATGCCCAGAGCTGAGCTGACATCATTGTGAATGGCTCAGATGCACAAATACAACAGAAAAAGAATAGGAACGAGACATTTTAATGTCAACTCTCTTAGAAGCACAGGAAAAAAAAAAAAAAAGAATCATCATTGATCAAATAGAAACAGACAGGGAAAAAAGAGAAGGGCAGAGACAGAGAAATCTTATTTTTTCAAGCTCCTAAAGGGGGGAAAAAGAAGTAGAGTTGAAAATAGAATTCTATCAGAAAGAATGGGTTCTTAATAGTCCTTTAAAATAAAATGCATGAAACAGTGATGAAGTGATTTTGCTGCATCTTTAAGGAGCTTGCTTTTGTCAGCCTGAGGTTATTTGAAAAAGGGCCTCTGCAGAAAATTATGTTCCCAAATTATGTTTTTTTCAGGCTCAGATTGCATAGCTGAGAAGCACCGTTGTGAGCAGCAGTGACAAAAGCAGCCTCGTGGCACACAGGGAAGCCAGAAGGGGACCCTTGCTCTTTGGGTGCTGCCTTGACATGACTTACAGACAGCCTGGGGAGCCTGAGTGCAGGAATAGGTTTGTGGTTTGGTTTACAGGAGTTCTGGTCCCATGTCTGAGAAAATCTTCTTTAGCCATTGCTTCACTTTTGTTACCTGCAGTCTGGAGACTGCAAACACAAAAGACACTGGAGACACAAAAGCTTCTGGCATGGTATTTACTGTAAAAGGGGTTATGGTGAGTCAGTAGTTATTGTTACTAGATGGAAAGATCTGTGAAGATCTGCTGATGTTAGCCCACTAAGGGAAGAGGAGCAAGTGGAAGGATGGAAATAGCAGAGCATTTGACATGTCTGAAGGTCAGCAACTTCCATGAGATGCTTTCTTGTCAACCAGCTGTTGACATCCTTTCATTTCACCAAGGAAACTAAGGTTTTGAAATATCACATTCTCCAAGCAGACCTTTGTGTTCTTATACTGATGTTGAAATAGGAGACTCCTGAGCTCTATGTGCAGAGGCAAACCCAAGATGTCTGCGAGATACGTGTTTGCAACAAAGTGGAATTACTAATGATGTTAGAGCAGCAGCCCAGAGCCCTGTGCTGTAAATGTAAATCCCTGACAGAGCAGAGAGGAGATGTACCATGAACATCACATGTGTGGTCCTGGGGTGGAGAGGAAGAAGTATTTCATCTCTCCCTGCTAGCTGAGGACCTTGTTCTGCGTAGGAGGGGATGCTGTCACGCTGTCACTGCGATCAGCTGGGGAAGCTTTGTGCTTTCTGGTGAAGCAGGGCTGGAAGCGGGGCTAAGGGCGTGCGTGTGTGAGCAGGGAGTAGCACAGGCTGCAGGCAAAGAGGAGAGCGCGTAGGGTCTGAGGCTGCTGCCTTTGAGGTCAGTTGCTGTGTCAGACTTTAGCCTCTCTCACACAGATGTTGCCGGTGTTGGATTGTCTCACAGGGCCTCCCACTGTCAGATTGTCTCAGCTTGGCCGGCCCCAGCGTGCTGTCTGCTTTCTTTCAGTTTGGTTTGTAAATAGTGGGCTGTTTTTAGACTCCTAACTTGCACAGCCTTCTGTTCCTGCAGCTGCTGCGCTGCAGCCTTTAGCAGGGGCACTGCTGTCCACAACTGAACCACCACGCTCCCCGGCTCTGCCTTTTGTTGGCCTTTATGGTTCCTTTAACATATGCAAAAACGCAAAGGTGCCGCTGCTCCTTAGCACTGCGGAAGTATCCACAGGGTGCCAGAGGTGTAATCGTGTGGGAGGGGGCACCAGGAGAAAGGCACCCGGGGGGATTCTTGACTGCAACGCTCAGCGTTGCTCCTGGCTCCCTGCAGTGTTGACATCGGGGGTGGCAGTGGTGCGAGGCCACTGCTGGCTCTGTTCACATCAGCTGCACCTCCCAGCAGCCTTTCGCTGGCAGGGAACAAGCCGTTGTCACCGCTGCTTGGTGCAGCAGTTACCGATGAGACATCACTCTTCCTAATTCCCAAGGGAAAGCCATCCCAGGCAGTAAATACAGCAGGGTCTGTTGAGTGGCAAGGGAGGGGATGCTACATGCTGCACAGTCTTTTCTGTTCTCCTCTCATTTCTATGGAGCTTCCATGTTATTTATACTCTATGTGGGACTTTTGAAAAAAATATATATATACAATATTTAACATGTGCATAATTCTGAGAGTACACTCATAGTTTCAACTGTTGATATGCTGATAGGTAGATACTGGTGCCCTAGTTCCCACTCATATCTAAACATCTACCTTATGGTTTGAGTAAAGCAGTAGCTGATTGTTTCACCTTCTATCATCTTGGCTTCATTTTGCTATCTCATTATTCTGAGGAGATTTTCTAGAGGAAAAAAAAAAAAAAGTACATGTTTGGGTCAGTTCTATCAGTACAAGAGGCAGGGAAGCTGTTATGAAGGAGTAGAAAAATCTCTTTAGAAGTGTGAATTGTCAGTGATGTACAGTATCTATTCACACTCTGAAAGATTGAATTAGAAGTGATAATTATGTGCTGTTTTTGCTGCTTAAATGGTTTAATGCCATTATGACTGTGCTACTTAATGGAAAAGCTTAGAATCAGACTAGCATGGGAATACTAAAAATTTTAATGGATTTCTGCTCAAGTCATTCTTCCTATTAGGAAACAAACCCACCAAAATATATAACTAGGTTTTTGGATTCAATTATTAATCCTCTCTCCTAATTTGAAGAGCAAAATTATCACTTAACAGCAGTTCTCTGAAATAGAATTTTAATGATACTAGTCATCTCATAGTTGAGCATGATTTTTCCTGATCAGAACAAACTTGGAAGATTCTCAGTGCTAAATCAGTTTTAATTATTAATCCTAAGCAGTTAAAAAATATATTGTCAACTGCATGTCAAAGAAGGAATGGGACTGTAGAAATAATGTATAGGAGAGAACTAGACCGTACACTTGGAAGGATTCTTATGGGCTCATCCTGACATTTTTCAGTTTTAAAACAAATCCGATGGGCTTCATCATAATGTGATCCTGTCTCCCAGAGGAAATTTGCAGTAGTTTAGGTGGAGTGCTGGTTTTGACCATGAAATGAGAAAAAAGAAGCAGGTAAAAGGCTGAACGGTTATGGGTCATCTAGTGCTAAAGCAAATGGATTGAGGCATTGAGGTGGTGTCATTTGTGCTCCTTGAATGTGGATGGAGATATTCTTGGCTTATAGGGGAGGTGCTATCGGTTGCAGCTGCTGTTGCAAATGCAAAATCAGAAATAATCCTTTGTAGAAGCTCTGCAAAACTTCTCTAGGAGGAATACAGATAAAGGTGGGAAGACTCAGTTCAAAAAACCCTTCTTTTCTCATAATTAGCCACATGTTTCCAGCTGTTCATGGATCTGATTATTCCCTGGGATTTTTTATATCCCCTCTGAAGACTATATAAACTCAGGAGAGAATTTTCCTCCATGGTGTTAAGTACCCAAGCTGCTTTATTCCCAGTGTCTCATGGCAACTATATGTGCTTTTTGATTCCTATCCTAGAAAACTGAAGTTAGGAATTATTCTACAGAAAACTTGCCATTTGAGACAGCAGTAATTTGCCGGGAGCAACTTCCTGACACATGTGAAAATCAAGTCACCTCTTTAGGCCATCAAGATGTCAGTTCTTTCTCACTGCTCATGTTTTATACAATGTGAGTCAATCTGAGACCGACCAAGAGGCTTGTTTGGCCTGTGAGTAGTAGTAAACTTCTGAGCATTCATGACAAAATACCCCGTGTTGTATCTTGCCAGTCTGTTTAGATTATGACATATTTTTCCTTTTCTGTGTGTTTGTATTTCGTTTTGCCTCTTTTCATGCTTTAATGACAAAAAAAAGTAATAGACTCATATTGTATGTGCCCAAGGTCTTTCTGATGGAAGTACTGGGACTTCTTTACAGTTGCATTCAGTTCTCCAGACTTGCAGCAGGAAAACAGAGCAGAGTCTCACAGCTATGAACAAATACCATGAGGCTGAATTTCTTTCCCTTTGAAACTAAGAAATTAAAACAAGTTGGCAGAAATGCTCATATGCAACTGAATGTCTTGAAAGGCTGACTCTGAGTTTCATGGGTGCTGTTGGGATCAATGGAAATATTGCTGCTTCATCTTCTGGGCTGGTTGTGGGACTTTTCTTCTCTGGTGATTCTTCTGGAAGTCCATCAGGAATACCACCATGATCAACATTAATACAGGTGTTTATACAGCTCCCCCTCCTCAATTTGAAGTGAAAGGGAAGCTGGAGTGCAGGATCAAGCCCTTAATTTGTTACTTACATTTGATTTGAGGCTTAGTGTCCAAGGTTGAGCTAAAAGGGTAACAGAATAACTCAGGCCTGTGAACAACTCATCATGTTAGACAGAAAGCAATTTGGTCCAAGGCACAGCATGCTGGAAGATTGCCACTTCCTTTTTCTCAGCACTGTTCTGCATTCTCACTCCTGTAAACAGTCTCTTCATCCCTTTCTGTGGGTAACTGGGCTTCCTTCCTGAAACCTTCCCAAATTCAGACTGCATTTGACAATAATTTTGTATTTGTGTTTGATACAAAAGTTTTCAAAGGAGCTTCATAGACACTAATCAGGGTAAAAAATGCAAATCTAAAATCTGTCTTATTCTAATGTTCCCTTTGGAAACCATTTAATTTCTTACAAGCACACTTTGGCAGATGATGTGGCCCTTATAGTAATAAATCACAGGAACATAAGACACTTCACTGCAGCTGCAACGTGGCTAGTTAGGATCCTATTCAAGAAAAAGGCTTAGACAGTGTATTTTCTTTCCTATACTCTGCTGTACCATTTCTCCCCCTTATAGATCAAGTGAAAAGACTCTCAGAATGCTCTTATAATTGTCTCCTTAGAGTTATAATCTGCAAATGCTTTTTTTTTTTCCTAAAAGATAAAAATATCCAAATCTTAATGGAGCCTTTTTAAATGGCACATCATTAACTCTCCAACCTCCTTCACGGTTTTGTAAATCTCTTTAATAAGGGTGAGAAGAAGCTTAGAGAGGTCTCTTTGATTAAAGGTCTGACCTGGAATTACTTTGAATTTGTATTATGGAGTCAGCAGGTTTACTGTGGTAGTCTTAGCAGAGAATCTTTTCTAGTACTTTGCAGGTAGAGCTGTAAAGAGAGTAAGTATCATATAAAACTTGCTAAAACCAGAGCAGAACCAGTTAAGCACTATGTTGAAAAGTCATATCCACAGAGCACTGGGAACATGCAATCTTGCTAGTTCAAAGCCTGAATTTGCAGGTCTTGTGGGTGGGATTATATGGCAGAATCTCAAGAAAAGGAGGCTGCATGCAGTGATCCACGAGGTCCCTTCAGCCCTACATCCAGGGTTCTTGCAAGATTATAATCACTAAAATATAACTGTTCTAGGAAATGGAACAAATCGGGAAGAAATACAGCCAGGACTGGGAGTTTCATGGAACTTAATGTGCTCAGGACTTCATCACCATGTGTGACTTGGCTCAAAGAGGTGACCAAGGACACAAAAGCCCGTGAGGCTTTTTAATCCCACTGATTTTGAGTCTTTTGAGGCTACACGTTTCTAAGAAGTTGACGTTCTTCTCAAGGTCACCTAACAGATTTGCTGTATTTGTCAGAGGTGGACTCGTTAATGGACATGAGTCTCTCTAGGGTGGGTGGCTTCACTTCTCCCTTGTGTATGACACATGTGCATCCTACCCCAGAACTTGGTGGTTGAATGAAGAGAGATTTCTCTGCAAGATGTTCAGTGGTTTTAATCCCTTCTGAGGTTAATGACAGAGGAGACTTCAGTTCTTATCAGAAGCCCTTAGCTCCTATTAAGACAGGCTGAGAGAGTTTGGATTCTTCAGTCTGCAGAAGAGAAGGCTCTAGGAAGACCTTATAGCATCCTTCCAGTACCTAAAGGGGGCCTATAGAAAAGATGGGGAGAGCTCTTTATCAGGGACTGTAGTGATAACATGGTGGGTGATGGTTTCAAAGTGAATGGGGGTAGATTTAGTTTAGATATTAGGAAGAAATTCTTTATTTGTGAGGGTGGTGAGACACTGGAACAGGCTGCCCAGAGAAGCTGTGGATGGTCCATCCCTGGAAGTGCTCAAGACCAGGTTGGATGGGGCTTTGAGTGACTCAGTCTGGTGGGAGATGTCTCCTGCCCATCGATCACCTTTAAGGTCCCTTCCAACTCACACTGTTCTATGATTTTCTTGGAACAAGTCCCATTTCTAGAGACTCTGGGGAACTGAGTGCTGATCTAGTTAGTCTGGTTAGTCTGATTAGGTGGCAGCAAGGCTGAAATACTACTGAGGGAAGTGTTGCTGCAGAGTTGCTTGAAGAAGGAAAATATCTAAGGTGATCCCAGATGTAGCTGGTATTCCAACAGATCTGATGGGACAGGGTAGAGGACACGGTAAAGCACTAGCAGCACTGCAGTCAGAGAGCAGTGCCAGATGCACTGTAGGCTTCCCAAATGCCTTGGAGTTTTTGGATATTTGAAGTTTTATTACTGTTCATTTTAAGAAAGATGGGAGATATAAAATAAAGAACAGTAGCTTATTGTCTGCCTTCATATGTGGCCAAATAGGATGATTCAACAGCAAGTTGAAAAATGAAAAATGTAAAACATTTCAGTGATTTTGCTGTAGTTCTGGGATGCATTTCCTTTATGACTCCTCAGCAATCTGCATACATCCTCCTGGAGAGAGTGAGAAGGGATTTTTTCTGCCTGTGACAGCCTGTTGTTTTTTGGGATGTAGTACTGCAGTATTGAACTCTACTCAAATGCTGGGTGACCTTAGTCTTTGTGCAGTTCTGATGTGGGATGGTCTGATGGTAATGAGATGAGAGGGCTCCAGGGCACTGTTGCCCTTTGACTCTGCAGGGCATGCCGTCCTTCATCCTGGGTTTGATCTGGTTCCAATTAATATGGTGCAAAAACACCCACAAACTTTTCTATTATATATTTCTATAAAGAAAGATCAGATCCTTAGTGTTTGTTGCTGAAGTATGTGGTGCTACTTGTGTGTTATCTTCATAGACATCATCAAGAGCAGAAGATGATCACATCTCATTAGGAACAATTCAATCTCTGGAGAAATGTATGTTCTGTAACTTATGCTCCAGAGCCCTAACATATTTCTTGTGTGGACCAGCTGAAGGCAACTGGATCCATCCTGTAGCCCCCAGCTGCCTGTGAGATCAGGCCTTTGTAAGAAGGAATAGGTGGGCCCATGGAAGTGACATTGCTGCAGGGCATTACAAGTGTACAACAGTCTGGGGCTGAGCGTGGGCTGCTGCCTTTCCCACGCTGCACACAGGGGGGGTTTGCTTGTACTGGGCTGTTGCATTCAGTGAAAAGAGCCAGGGAAGAAAGTAGGTGTGAGTCCAACATAAGCTTTCTTTCTTTTTTTTATTACAGACTTTCAAAACAGTAGCAGAGTATCTAAAAGACTAGTGCTGAGGCAAGTCCAGCTGCTTTCCAGCTGAAGGAATTATTCACCCCTTCTCTGGTTTAGGTATGTAATCTTTTGGTCCTCTGTGGGAAAGAGCCCCCTCTTCCACCTTATATTCTCCTGGCACAGACACAAGCTCCTATCTTTTGATACCCTGTTGAAAACCAAAATCCTGTGTGTGCCCCTTTGTGCACACAAAGCTGGAACAGGAAAAATAAAAATATTACCTTCTATTTCTTGGGACTCTGACATCTGTCTCCTATTTTCTGATCTTCATACTATGCCATTTTCTCATCTATTTTACAGGGTGCATAGAAGCCTTTATTGCTTCCAGTATTTAGATAGAATGAAAACTATTGCTTAAATGAATAGCTCCTGAAATTGTTTCCTTGCTGGGAGTCGTTAATATGCCATATGGATTCAACTCATGTATCTGAGCTAATATTGCACCCAGAATTGCTAAAATGATTTCTTTTGAACTCTTAACTCTTTATTGGATAGCAGAGGATGATTTTTTTTTGTCTTTTAGTAGCTGAGGTTTCAAGTGTATATATGCTACAGTCATTCAAGAGGTTGCATTTGGGCATCTCCTTCTCCCAGAGTGTATTCTCTCACCAAGGATCTCAAGAAGTTTTGCTAAGTTATTTTCAATTCACATGTGACTAGAAGGAGGCATAAGAAATGACAAAATGTCTCTTGCAAAGCTGAGAATGGAGTTGCCTTTTGGCTTCCTAGGACCTCAGGCAAGCCTTCTCACTTCCCTGTGCTGGTGGTCCAGAAACCTGTATTACTAAGGAATACATCTGTCTCCAGCACTCGGCGGTCAGTGGGAAGTTCAGCAGGATCTGTCTGGAGTAGCCAGTGTTGGAAAAGTTGGAAAAGGGTGAATTGAAAATGTGGAGTAAGGACAAGAGGTTGCAGTTGATGGAGATTTGAAGGGCAGTGGCTGTAAGTGGTTAACAGTGCTCTGTCAGCCTGCTGCAAATGCAGGATTAGACATACTGGCTTTAATCACCTTCCTCGAGCCTTTCTGATGTTTACCTGCTACATGCAAGGAAACAGTCACTCTGGCTCAGCTGACAAATGGTAGTTCATTAGTTTATGGTAATTCAATTGCTTGTGATTGTCTTTCTCTGCTCTTAGTATCTGAGAAAGAAGAGTACTCTAAATTGTAAGGGAAATAAACCGTCCTGATTTATGCCACCAAAAAAAAATCCCAGAGGAAGATTAATTCCAAGAAACAAAAGTGTCTATTAACATAAATGACTGTTAGCTATAGTGAGCATTAAACTTAAACGTATCTATTCTCTCCATGTGGCACCACAGTTTTTAGTGTAGAGGCTTGAGTGCTACTTTAAGCTGAAGAAGGAATAGTGGAAGCTTTATAGCTCAGCTAGGCATTGAAATGGTACCGGTTCAGAAAGCTTGACAGATGAGACAGGCTTGAGAAAAATAGGTGAATCAAAGCTGTAGTTAGAAAACCAACTCTGCCCCAATACACCCATTTCTCCTATGGTTTAGTAATGATACTTCTGTTGATTTACTTGCCTCACCTTGTCTCAGGAGATGAGATCTATAACAATGACAGAGAGCTCCCTTTTGAACTTACGTGAACTCACTCGACAAGGGGACTAAAATTGGATTTCAGCTTAGTAGCTCTCATGTTGTCTGGCATCAGGATGCATGTTGCTGGCAGGATAGATATCTTGCCCTGTGTGTCTGCGTGTCCTTGAGTATTAATGTGCTACATAGATGCCTCCCATTTTTAGGGCAGGGCTGCTCAGACTCCATCTTGAAGGCCTGTTGTGGCTAAGACACAACTGTGAGCTGTTCCCAGACCAAAGGGGTTGTGCTGGTACCAGCCCACTCCCGCTCTCTGCCTTCGCTGTGTTGCTGCCACCTCGGCCGTGGGAGGACAGTGCCGTGCACTTGCGGTGGCCGCTCTGCTGGCAGGCAGCCGGGGGCTGTGTGCCTGTCTGCACTACTGCAGCGCTGCAGGAAGCCCAGCATGCTTTCCTCAGCTCAAGAAGCTACTCTTCTGCACTTGCAGATCAAAGCACATTTGCTTAGGAGGTGTCAGGACTGTGTGTATGTACAGCCGGCCCAGCATGGTGGGCAGAGATGTCGCTGTGATCTCCAGCCCTTCTCGGGCTGCAAGTGGGGAGCTGACGCAGCTAACCGAAGATGGGGTCGCTGTCTCCGTGCTGCACGGTGGAGCAGTCTTGCAGAGGGGGGTTTGCATGCCGAGTTGTGTTTTCCTCCCTTTACATTTCTCTGCAGGTATGATGAGGGATTGTTGACCTGCTGCAGTGCTATCAGTGGTGTTAAAAGAAATGGGAAAGGCAACAAAAATACTAGAGATAAGCAGATGCAATAATGTAACACTAATCTAGGCAATGCCCAAAGAAGTGGTGACTTCCACGATTAGCCAACCACTATTTTTAAGGGCAGGAAGTCAAAAAGTTTTGCAGATCTTTTCTGAAAAGGATGCTGGAAAACTGGAGCCTACTGCAGCTGTTTAACGGGCAGCTGTTGGAGGAAACTGAATGCTGGGGACTGTTTCTGATCTGATGGAATCCTTCCTTCAGGATTACCTTTGTGGAGGCAAGTGGAGCTGTGATTGCTTCCACCTCTGGCTGCTACAAAATCTTCAGCTGTATGGTTATCTCATTTGGTCAGTCCTGAACCAAGTAAGAGGCTCAATTTTAATTTTATTTTATTTTTTTCCACCTGAAGTGTTCTTTTTCTTCATATAAAATACATATGAGCATAGCCCTTTTATTCTGACTGCATGAAATCTGGTGTTGAAAGACTGGTGATAACATCCCATGCATTAAATTACACTGGAAAACTAGCAGCATAACACAGAACAAACTGCAGTGTTGTTTGCATATAGCTCTTGGCACAATATTATTCTTGATCTGTGAGGAGGATGCCCACAAAACAAATTTAAAAAAAAAATGCACAAAATTTCCCTATTCAAAACATTTATTCTACCTGTCAGCTCTGCATGTGCTTTCTAAAAGACCTCAAACCACACCTGCACATGGCACAGCTCAACAAAAGGAACTAGGGGAGAGCTTTTGTTAAACACTGGCTGTGTAAAGCCTTTGCTTTAGTGCTTGACTGCAGAATAGAGAAAAGGTTTGGGAGTAAAAGGAGAAATTGTTTTCCCATATGCCTGCTTTTTCCTGGATGAGCACTAAAAGCTGAAGCACATGTCACATCCACCCTTCAGCACAATGAGGCACCAACAGGTAAGTGCTAGATCCTAATTAGTGCTTCTGTCCCTTCTGAAGAGGACAACTCTGCTGCTGCACTGCAGGAAGAGAGGAGCTCCTTCTGGTCTGAAAGACTGGTGCACTCTTCCCATTTCCTAATCGTGCAATTAGAAAGAGCTAATTGGACTACAGTCCCTGAGCCTGGCCTCCTCTACATCTTGAAATGAAGGTTGGCTGGTTTGCTTGGTGTGAGAGACATTTCTCTCAACTGCAGAAGCCAAGTGGAGCGGATGGAGGGGCTGTGAGTGACCAAGGGTGACTGTATCGGTGGGGCTGTACAGGAGTTTGGCAAGCAGCTCCTACAGCAATTAACCCAGGGCTCTGCTGGCTCCCACTGGTCTGGTTTGCTCTGGGTGTGTTGTGGAGGTGGTGGAAATGATCTCTACTCAGAAGACACAGCAGAACATAGTATCCTATTTTAAGAAAAAAAGTGACATTTTTCTAAGTGCAGCTAATGGACTGAATGTTTGATGCAGAGCCCACACAGGTCGCTCAGTGAAGCTGAAATTGCATCACGAGCCTTAATCCTTAAGAGTTTTCTGTTTTAATAGTGGCCCTGGAAATAAAGAGCTGTCGTTTTGAGTTCTAGTGAGAGCCAGGCTGCGTGCTGTGTGCCCGTGCAGCTGTCGCAGGGGTTCTGTACCACCACAGCAGCACCCTGCTACCAGAACAAGTGCTCCTTGTCAGTCAGGTGGGGTGTTAGGCAGTGAAAAGGATGGGTAGGAACCCTCTCTTGGCCCTTGCTTCCTTTCTTCTTGCCGGATCAAAGAAGAGACCCTGAGGCTTTCCCCTTCCCTTCCTTTCCCCTTCCCTTCCTTTCCCCTTCCCTTCCTTTCCCCTTCCTTTCCCCTTCCTTTTCCCTTCCTTTTCCCTTCCCTTCCTTTCCCTTTCCCTTTCCCTTTCCCTTTCCCTTTCCCTTTCCCTTTCCCTTTCCCTTTCCCTTT
>JANHGN010011956.1:17877-56801 GCA_024605025.1 Megaceryle maxima
TCCCTTTCCCTCTCCCTTTCCCTTTCCCTTTCCCTCTCCCTTTCCCTTTCCCTTTCCCTTTCCCTTTCCCCTTCCCCCTTCCCCCTTTCCCCTTCCTTTCCCCTTTAGATGGGTTATTTTGTTTTGACCACAGCTGTATTCACATCTGTTTCTCAAGCTGTTTGTTTTTATACCTGGAAGCTGAGGCTTTTTGTAGAAGATGAGTTATAAAGTGCTTAATTTGGAAGGTGGAGAGCAGCTTGAAATGAAACCTACACCTTCCCAGTGAGAGTGGCATTGTACTTCTCTGCTGTAGAGGCTGCATTGATTAATTCACGCTGCCTTGAAATGCTGTTGTGCTAGTTACCTTACCTCTAGCAAATGGTGGTTTTATAATGAAGCAGAAAGGGTTTGAAATAATGAGACAAAAAAATAATCGCTTTGGTGGAGCAATAGAAAACTCCATCTTCTTAAAAAATGTACAAAGCATCTTTTCCTGAGTAATGGTAGGGTAGCACAGCACAGTGACTGCTCTGCTTGCTTCCATCTGAGGGGATGAGGAGAAGGCAATCTCTGAAATGAAAATGGGAACACAGTGAGAGTACTTAAACTACTTCAGTCTCCTTGATCAACTCGATGAGTGAACTTGGACAACAAGCACTATATCAGAAAAGCATCCAGGTCGTGCTCTGCTCGAAGAGGCCTCAGAAGGAAGCCCTTGCTTATGCCCCAAAAAACCCACACCAAAACCAAGCCAAAACCACCTGTTGGGCTATTTCTTGGTTATTTTGAAAGCAAGCAATCTTGCATTTATCCAGTTCTAACAGGCTGTTTTCTAAGAGGAGGGAAACCAAATCTCTTCATATTAGTGGAATAGTACCATGGATACCTCTATCTTGTGCCATACTCAGGAAAGAAGCTGGGAGGGAGAGAAGGAACGGGAAGGAGACTCTTGTCCTTGACAATATTCTGGTTGTCTAAGTAGAATAAACTGATGATTGAAAATATTTATTTAAACTGAATACAGGAGAAGATCAAAGCTATTTTATTAGCAAAGTGATTTTATTAGCAGTGTGCCCAGGTGGCCAAGAAAGCCAATGGCATCCTGGCTTGTATTAGAAACAATGTGAGCAGCAGCAGGAGGGAGGTGATTGTCCCCTTGTACTCAGCACTGGTGAGGCCATGCCTTGAGTACTGCATCCAGTTGTGGGCACCTCAGTACAAGAAGAATATCGAGGTGCTGGAGTGAGTGTAGAGAGGTTGGTGCTGGTCTCTTCTCTCAGGTAATTAGTGATAGAACAAGAGGGAATGGATTCAAGCTGCAGCAGGGGGAGGTTTAGACTGGACACTAGGGAAAAAAATTTCACAGAAAGAGTAATCAGACTCTGGAATAGGCTGCCCAGAGAGGTGGTTTAGTCACCATCCCTGGATGTGTTTAAGGGTCATTTAGATGTGATTTTGAAGGACATGGTTTAGGGGTGAACTTTGTAGAGTAGGATTAATGGTTGGACTTGATGATCCCAAGGGTCTTTTCCAATCTGAATGATTCTATGATTCTATGATTATCACACCCTGTGAATAAAGGGGGGAAAGGAAAGGTCTTTAGATACAAATATTTCATTGCCTTTGAAACAGCATTTCCTATAGCAGCAGAAATTGTCTGCTGCCACCCAGAATTCTTATTTACTTTTATATAAAACAGACACACAGAAAAAAAAATCTCTGCCACTTCAATGGTTCTCAACGTGTGTGTATCATCCTCTATTTCATACCAACAACTCCGAGCAACTTCAGCGGCAGAAACATCAAAAAGTAATTGGTAATATTTGCTCCTTACAAATGCAATGCTTTCAAGACTAGTTAATTTTGAATTGTCATCCTCAGAGCTGTTGCCTTCTTACATTGCAGTTGAAGACAAGGGTAGCAGGAGGAGCTTCTTGTAAGGGAGGATACAGCCAGATTAGGTTGGGTGAGGTGCTGTGCTGGCACAGGTATGACCTTCAGCAGTGGAATAACTGAGCTGAGAGCAGGGGTGGGAGACTTTGGCTTTGACTGCACCTGCTTTTTCCAGAAAGCCCTAAATGGCTTGCCAGGAATAGAAACCAGATCTGCCTGATGGTAATGATCTTTCTGCTCTCTGCATGTATTTTTGAGATGAATACATTCTAAAACTAATCTAGTAGCCATAAAAATCAGTAAGAATTGCCCTGCTTGAAATAAAAATGTCAGACCCTCTTGTGATTATTTAAGAGGAAAAAGTCATCATGTGCTGCATTAGAGACAAGGCCTGTGTGGAAGAGATTTTTAGGAGGTTCTCTGTATTCTTTCTCAGTGCAGCACTGATGGCTACTCTGGAGGTACTTAAAATAATAGTTTGATGACTTCATTAAACTGTAAATTTCTCCAATACAAAGTATAGTCCAGAGAGAAGGGTTTTTTAGTATACTCCTAAAAAGTCAACAGTCCATCTATTCCTGATGTCTGTTCTTGACTGTGGGAACAAATGGTGCTGTAACTAGTCTGTGTCGCATCCTTGTTCAGAGGCAAAGTGTTTCTCTAATTAAGATTAAAAAAAAAAAAGAGAGAGATTATTTGTCTAAACTTTTCTGTGTAGCCTGAATTAGAGGACTGTGGGTTTGGGTCCCAGTGTAATATGGATGCAACTGCAAAAATCAATGCATAAAACAGAGCCCAGAAGAGAATTATATTTAACAGGAGACAGAAAATCAAAACAGATTCCAAACAAATTAGAAATTAGGACTGCAGCAGCTTGAGCCGAGTGCCTTATGGGGAAAACTTATTAATGCAACTAAGGTGATTTTTTTTGTTTGCCAGAACTGCCCATCAATAGACTTTGCCCATGTCATGTCTCTGTTCTGTGACTTAATACAGCGATACAGGTAGCAGATCAGCAACAGTAACATGACAAGAAGATAATTAAAGCTTGACTTTGCAACATGTTGGAACTTTAAAGATATTGGAAGGTGCTGATACACATTCTGAGCACCTGAGCTGTAGCAATATCACAGAACAGAAGCAATATAGCTTTTAGTCTAGAGAAATACCTTGTATTTCCCAGATCTAATAAAGTATATTGGATCCTTGATTTGTTTTAGAAAAGATCTCAGTGCTTTGCATTTGTTTAACCTAATCCACTCTTAACCATTGCTGAAATGAAAGGGAGTCTGTCTTGCATGTCACACAGAGAAAGATCTACCAAAAATGTGGCTTTTGGAAGAGAATGGTCACTTTTGTTTACATCAGTAACCAAAACAGTGAGAAGACCACTCTCTTTCATATAGGTTCATGTAGTTTTAAAAAGCACTAGAGGTCTTATAAATATTCACTAGCTAAAATATTTGTAGGAAGAGAAGGTTCAGGGGAGACCTTATTGCTGTCTGCAACTGCCTGATCGGAGGAGACAGAACCAAACTCTTCTCACAGGTGCAGAGGGATGGGATGAGAGGCAATGGGTGCAAGCTGGGACATAGGAAATTCTGTTTATTTATAAGGAATATTTTTTTTAACCACAGTGGTGCCTGGATAGGCTGTGGGATCTCTGTCCTTGGAAGTGTTCAAGCCTCAGCTGGGCAGGTCCCTGAGCAACCTACTCTAATTGACCCTGCTCTGAGCAGGACCTCAGGAGAACCCTTTCAGCTCAAATTATTCTGTGCCAATATGACTTTTGAGACTGGAATTGGGTCTTTAGGATCTTTAACTCTTGAACTAATGTTTCTTATCTCTAGTAGTACTAATACAGATATAATCTCTTGACCATCTGTAGCAGCTGAAATGACTAGAAAGTATTTGGCCTGACAGTATGGACAGTAAAATCATTGCACTCGGGTCAGTATGTGTCAGGCTGTTTTTCATAGTCTGGAAGTAAAGAAACAACCATGGGATTGTTTCTGTATTTCCCAATATCACCACAGTTGAAAATAATGGGAGTTAGGATGCTGACTTGTGGTGCTGAAAAATGACACTCAAAAAGATAACCCCATTCTAATTAAAACAAAACAACAAAACAAACAAAAAACCAAAACCCAAAACAAAAAACCCAAACCAACCAAACCAAAGAACTAATTTGAGTTACAGAAGCATGAGATGAAGTTGTTTATGTGTCAATGCTATGGTAAGAACAACTTCTGTGTTACAGATGGATGGTGAAATATATTTTACCCTGACTTTACATTGGATTCCAGCACAAATCCTGCTGTTTACCTGGTGCTTTCCTGCAGGTAACCTGTGTTGTAATGGCAAGTGGTTTATGGACTGCTCTGTTCGTATGCCCAGTTCTGCTGCTCACCTTCCTGATCCTATACCATTTCTAGGTGCTAGCATCAATTACTGAGGAGCAAGTGCTTTTTTATCTTTACTGACTGAAATGTTTTCTGTCTGAAGCAGGTGAAGGAGCTCGTGTAAGGTCAGCTGGTTATTTATAACTGTTCAGCAGCCCATTAAATGCATGCTCCGGGTACCCGAGGTCCATGGGTCCATTTAGATGGATAGTTTAGAATGTATTTAGTGCACTTGAGCACCACTGTCCCTTTTCTCCTTTGAGTTACTGTAGCTTTCTTTAAGCCTCCTCTTTGTTTAATTCATCTTGCAACAGAAAATGTTTAATGAGCCCCACTCGCGATTTTCCAACTGTTTGTCTGACTGCAAACTGCCATTTCCAAGAGGAGATACGAATGGTCTCTTGATCACATCAAAGTTCAGGCATGTATGTGCTGTTTCTGCCCCATTCCCACATAATTACAAGCCTTGACAAATGAGGTTATGTTTGCTTTTTGATTCAGAAGGTTGTAAGAAATTTTTGTGTGCTTGGTAGGAGCATAACTTATGAAAAGAGCTAGTTTGGAAGAGAAGCCCAGCAGCAGAGATTCTTAGCATCTCCCTAATACTTTCCTCTGCTGGGCAGAAAGCCATTTGTGAATGCTAATGAAATCAGCTCTGCATTACCCCAGTGAAGCAGCTGTGCATTATTCCTATGAGAAGATGTAGGCACAGCATGATGAAGTGACCTGTCTGGATTCATATGGCTGCCAGGATTCCAGCATTTGCTCAGGTGTTGGCTTTCAGCAGTAGAGCCAACGGCCAAACTGGGATATAGCACAGGCTTGGTAAAGTTTCTTGTTTGTTTTTCTTCTGGAAACTGCTATTTTGTGTCCTAAAAGCTAAGCTCATTTTTAAACTAAAATGTCTCTTCTCTTTATGGTTAGGAAGTTACTATTCAAAACATGAACTGCATGTAATCAATGCCTCATTCCTGCAGTCAGCCTGAAATAATAAATGTCAGAGAGAAATGGACTGCAGGTGTCCATTGATGAGTTAGTTCAAAAGTTTGTCATGAAGACTCAGATGTTGCCAATGAACTGTTTCTCCTCCAGTCAAATGAGACAAGAAAAGCACCGGGTGGGCGCATTAATGTGCTAGAAGAGTCTGTACACATCACGTCTTCTGCATTAGATGGAATGAATCTTGGCTTATGTACGAATCCCCATTTCTTTCCACTCCGATCCCTGCCTGGGCCGCAGAGAGAGGAGCTATCCTCTAGAGCTGATCAGTGGCAGCCCATCATTCAAATCCACCCAGTGGGGGCCATCGTTTAATGGATTCTTTTTTATTTTCCTGATGAGCAATTTTTAAGCTTCTCTGGAGAAACCAGGGAAGTTGGTGAGGAAGTTGGCTATAGAGGGCCCAAGCCCCTTTTTGATGGGCTCACGCACTCCAATATTTAAGCTGAAATCAAGTCAGTGAATCTAAAGTCAGGCAGCTTTGTTGACCCATAGGGATGGGAATATGTAGAGATCTCTTGGCTAGGTCCATGTTCAGTTCTGGAAATTTGCTGAGATTTTCCACTGGGTGAAACATCTACTCTTTGGAATCAGTGGTGCTGCAGCTGCTTTAGCAGTGCTAAATCCCAGCCAGTTTCAGAGCTGATACTCCTTTATATGCTACCCTGCAGAGAATGGTGTAAGTTAGAGCCTGTGCAAGGAGGCCAATACACAGTTTAATTTGGTGCTTGGTAAGTACTCCCTATTCCCATGATCCTTCCAGGATCTAATTCTCTAAGCACCTGTGTCAGGGAAATTATTATTAACCCTCAGTTCAATGGCAGTGTTGCATTACCCAGTAACTTGGGGCTCTAGCAGCAGAGAGGTACTTGTCATCTCAGATATTTTTTGAGTGGGCAGAAGCTATCAGTTGAATGAGAGGCTGGATTGTAATGCAAAACAGTCTGTTGTGTTCTACACTCTGTGTGAGTAACAAAAGCATATTTAAAACAACCATCGAGCAGCAACAGGAGTGTGTCTACCCCTGAATGGCCTGCTGCAGGACAAGGAGAGACAGTAGATGGTCTCTTTCAGCTGGTGCTGTTGTCCCCTGTGCTGACCTGCAACCAAAATCTGAAAATGAAATTATTCCTGATGCTTTGGGAAGGATTTCTGTTTACCTGAACAAGGGGAAAGCGAATAACTTTTGTCAGTGTTAATAAAGTAGCTGTCTGAGATTGTGGAATGGAACTGGCTGGGTTATTGGGGTAGTGCTCTGCAGTTCCCTGTCTCAGGATGGGGGTACCAGTAGTGGCTGGCATGCCAACTTCATCCATCTTGGGTTTCCAGGTCACTGCACACTACTCCACTGCCCTTCCACCACATTAATTCCAGTAGCTTTTGTGTGAAACTGTACCTGGAGCAGTCTGTCAGTTACTGGTCATCTAAAATGGTATTAACAAGCAAGCATGTCCTCGTGTGTGGGTGTGTGCTGAGAACTGGAGAGTAAACAGTCCAACACTAGCTTTTGATTTAGGTCTTGGGGATGTACAAGCCTCCACAAAACATGCTTTTTGTGATGGATAAGCAGTGACATCCAGCTTTATGGCAACTGTTATGGTACATGATAGAGACTGGAGACAGTACTAAATTTTTTCATGGAAAGGCAGCAAGCTCTAAATTGCATAAAAAGGGCCAAGAAACTTGGGAATGATCTATGGATATGAGTTTGTGGTGTAACTGTCTACTGCTGCCAGGTTTGCTGACCTTACCATTTTAGGTCACTTTCTGAAGGCTCAGCTAATGAGGACATGTGCACACACAAGCATTTGACAGAAACTGGGTCATGTCAGTCTCCTCACGATTGTAAACAAACACCTCAGTAGTATTAGTGAAAATTGCCTTTTTTTTTTTTTTTTTTTTTTTTTTTTTTTGATGGCAGAAGGGAGGCAAAGAGGACTTTGCTGCCTTAACAGCCTCACCCCTGGCAGAATCGGTTAAAATGGAAAGTTATTGCAGCGTGAAGATCAGAGCAAAGACTCTGACAGAGTGCAGCTAGTTCGAATCAGCCTTGATTAATCCATCATCTGTGATTGAAAAGTGGTGGTGCAAAGTTGTCAAGGTCACTGCATACAGGACAAGGCTGATGGTGGTTATTCCTTGAGGAGCTGGGCTTTCAACCACATTTACACCAAGCCCTAAATAAATAATACTTCAAGAATGAAGGGAGACAGCAGTGCCTAGCAGAGGCTTATTCCCTTCTTTCTGAATTTATTTGGGATTAGATCCTCAAGAAGACAGATATGGGACAAGGTACTACCTTTGGTACCTGCGAGTCCAAAGTTCAAATCCTTGTAACTGTTTTAACTCCAGAGGAGCTTGTGTCTTCAGGTGTAGTTGGTTTTTGTTAAGTGACAGAGGTGCCTTAAATTCTGCTGCCTGTCTCTGAGAGAGGTAAACTACATCTCTGCTGGGTTGCCTGTTCTCCCTGTGCTTCCCGAAATGAAGTCTCTCTGTGCTTGTTTTGATTGTGGCTGCTGGTTTAATAGGTATTTGTTAGGGCCTATGTAAGAAAGTAGGGTCTCTGTTGCATTGTAGAAGGGTATTATGGGAAGACTGAGGTTGTTTTCTTTCTTTAGGAAGGGTGAATGCACTGATTGTTAGGCCATGTGCCCTTTGGAGGTGGGAACAGCTGGCTGCTAAGAAAGAGTCAGTACAATGTTTTTACTTTAGGATTTGGGGGTGCGGGGAGAGGAAGGAACTGGTAATCCAAAATTATATAGAATAACAATAAATTGGGGGAGGGAAAAAGGACTGCAGCTGAGGTTGTTTTCCTCTACTAGGGTATCTTGGGTACTGTGTTCCTCTTGGGTCAGTGATTCTGTAACTATTCAACATGGAGTAGATCTGCCTTAATCTGCATGAGTGCAAACATTGCTTTCTCTATTTTGTCCCAAGTAGCCTATTGCCAGAGTGTCCTCCTTGGAGCAGTATCCTTGACTTTCCTCTGGCAAGCAGGGATCTGAACCTGTGCATTTGGTGGACTTGATCCTGGGGTTAGACAGGCTTCTTTATAGCAAAGCCTAAAGACAAGCATGTTCCCAGAGAATCTGCAGTTGCACTTTGCTGGCCAGGTCAACAGCTTTTGTCTGTCAGTGGAAAACATACTGCAGGTAACAATGTCAGCTGGGGGAAAGGTATTGGTTAACACAGAAGGTTAGAAAAAAAAAACCAAACCAAACAACCAGGGGCAGTGGCTCAAAGAGACTTTTTGTTCAAAAAGTTCAGGAGACTTTTCAAGGCATGTGGGGAGGTGCATCTCTGCAGCTGAGAGAGAAAGTGCTTTGGGGAAATGGGCTTTCTGTGCTCCCAGCACTTCTGGCTGACAACCTTAAGAGACTCCTGTTGTGTTTGTGGAAATTCCCATCAATTATCATTGGAGTCAGGCTCATAACAATAGATAGCCCTGAACATCACAGATCACTAACAAACCACAGAGGGAAGAACATGAGAGGGAGGGCTGGTGTTATTTTTTTTTTCTCTGGGTTCCATACTGACCAGTGACCCTGGTCCCCGCGTGTGTTACAACAATTGGGTTATGGTTCAGCTGAAGCCTTATAAAAGGCTCCGTGTTTGTTGAAGGGGCCTTTGTGGTTCCCCTCTGCTGAGCACCGCAGTGTTGCATGGCGTGTGGGGACATGGGGAACATAATTCAGATGCCACACGCTCCTTCCCAGAGCAAAACAGCACTAAAAAGCTAAAAAACTCTGCTGAGACATTCTGTGGCTGCAGCTTTCATTTGTCTCACATTGGTGCACTTCCACACTGTGTTGAGAGGACACAGGGTTGTAATTATTTGAGCCCTGTTTTTCTAATAAGTGCTTAAACCTTAATATCCTGAAAAGCATGGTATTTTTTTTAATCAAAAAGGAAGATTTATGCTCTGTAGTTCTATAGAACCTTATCCTTAAGGAGAAATGATCCATTACATAGAATAAATCTCCTGAATGTTTTTTGAATACTTATTTGCTTTAATAGAATCATTAGTGCCATTACTTATAAAGAAAAATGCCAACTAAGCAGAAAAATGCTTTGCAGGGCCTGAGCTGTTCATATGTATAATGCTGCTACATACTTTGAAAGCAAGGAGAGACTTCTGTATTTATTTTGAAAGCTGGTATAATGTTAATAAGCAGAAGTCTTCCTTAAACCAAGGCTTTAGGACAGGCAGGTCCTATTGATCTTTAATTGCTGTTTGCTGTCAGAATTAACAACTTTCAGATGTCAGTAGAATACTGAGTGGTTACAAAACTATGTAGTCTAAATACAGCTGCAGATATGTCACCCTCTACCTCTGCTCCACTGGCACATCGTAAAGAGCTGAGGGAGGAAAACATCTGCTGCTGAACAAGAAGATTCTGAAATGATACACTTCAATAATTTAACCTATTATTATTTATTTATTCCATCATTACTCATTGCTTTATGGCTAAAAGGGATGTTTTTGTGTTTTGCTCTTTTCTAGCAGTATTACTGTAAGGAGAAGATCCTTTTTCTATCCCTGCATATTCGGTGCATCTACAGGCAACAGTTTATCTCAGCAAAATGAACTTGTGTGGGCAAAGAATGGCAGGCTGAGAAGTAGTCTGCTTACAAAAACCATGGGCAGACAATCTAGAGCATTTGGGACATGGGAGGAAAATGTGCTTTTAGTTAGATAAGTAACTGCTCATGCTGGCTGTCAGTTTTATTGTGTGTGTGGTTTTTTTTTTTAATCTATAAAATAGCTGACCAAGGTCATACCTAATTCTGAGCAGAACTTGTATCATTTGCATAATTCTCCTTGAAAGTGGCTACTGAGCTTAAAACGTGTCACTGTAACAATTGCTTTTAAGGAGAGGCAATGGGACTTGAGGAAGTTTCTGTACTTAGTAGACTGTTCGTTGCAGATTAGTGTTGAGTATAATCTAAATTTTTTTTGTGTCAGAAGCTGGATATTTTAACAAAAAAGAAACCTGATGATAATAGGGTGTTATTCAGGCTGTTCAGGTTTTCATAACTCATTGTATTAATACTGCATGAAGGGTATACAGAAACACAGGCCATGCTGTTGATGTTTTACTACAGCATCAGTTAATATAAATTTGCTCGTGAGGGACCTCTGGGCATCATCTGTTCAAGCTGGGTCAGCTTGGTTTGGGCTGCTCAGAGTTTTGTTCAGTTAAGTTTTGCCCTGCTCTGGCAAGGGGGTTGGACTCGATGATCTTCAGAGGTCCCTTCTGCCCCCTAACATTCTGTGATTCTCTGAAGTTTTAAGTATCTTCAAGGATAAAGCTTCCCCACCCACCTGGTCCTTGTTCTGGTGTTTGATCGCCTGCACAGTGGGGAAAAAAACCCAACAACCCTGACATGTGAATATCTAATCAGAATTTCAAGCACTGTTCTCAATTTGTTGTTGTCTAAAAACTTGATGAGAATGCTGTGTAGGTCATTAAAAAAAATTAAATAACATTGACTCTAATATCTGTCTCTGAGGGATGTTACTAGTGGCACCGGTTGGACTTGGTGCCACTGATGACAAGATTGGTGTTTTTCACTTAAGCCTGTTATGCTGTATTTACAGGGTTAGGGTGGTAGCTGATGACTTCTACACTTCACTGGGTTGTGCACAGTGTGCCTGGATGTACCCCCTCTCTTGTTGGCTCATGTTCCCCATTCCTTTCCCATTTAAAAAAGAAAAGCAAATAAAGTGTGTTGATTAGTGTGCCACTTATGAGCTCACAATCATAACTGACATTGATATCTTGGAGATATCAATGGATAGGAGCCTCTGGGGTTCAGTAGTGCTGTCCTGAAGGGCCCTTTTTTCTTCCTCATTTTGCAGAGCTCCCATGAAAACATGCCACTCTGTGCCTTGCGTGGCTTGTACTTCACTAGGAGCAGGTCATCAGCACTTCCAGCTTTCAGGGGTTTGCGAGTGAAGTGTCACTAGACTGGTGCATTGCTGTGTGTATGGCACCAGTGGGTCAGGGTGAGTGTTGGATGGGTGTGAGGCAGGTGGCATACCCAGAGTATCGTCCCTGATACCCACCATAGCTCTTGTTGTTTTGACTCATTGCCTTGACTGTCTCCTACCCAAGTTCAACTACTAATGATGGCCCTGGGGCCAGTGTTGGTTAGAGAGCAGGGGTTGGGAATAGTTTGTATTGGCAACAATGTATTTTAATTACAAATGAGCAGAGGTTACTTAGCTCCTGTTAACGTGAAGCATAACTGAATACCAGGTGTCCCAGTCCAGTGGTGGGTAAACAAGTTAGATGTCAGGGAGCAAGGAGGGCAGACTGCTCTGCAAGGGCAGGTGAGCTGGGACCCAAGGGTGATGCTGAGCCAGGCAGAGCAGTGACCTCCCTGAGCTTACAGACACCCCTTGAACCAAGGGTGAGAGGGCCCAGCCAAGACCTCTCTTGTGTCTTTCCCTGCTGTGGCTCTTCCCAGCAGCTGGATCCCAGGTTACCTCTGTGCCAGGTCAGAGCAGGCCTTGAGCAGTCAAACCCTGCCAAGGAGAAGCTGCAGAGCAAGCATCCTGATGCGCTTGGACCCTTAAATTACAGCAGGAAACGTAAATCTCTTTTAACTTCTACATCCAATATCTTGTAGATTCTACAAAAGATTAACAGTAAGGCTTGTTATTGTACAGTGTGGAGTGTTTCCTTATAGTTGATAAAGGGAATTAGGACCTGAAGTGTAGTGTGTTTTATCTAGCAACTTAATCAGCTGTGTGCCTGGCTGTGCAAAACAGATCATAGGCTGCTAATGAAGATTCCTCTGATGTGTAGTAAGACCCGAGGTATATTGGCAGCAGACAGATTTGAAAGGAAAATTTGCGTATTTCAGCTACAGACTTGACAGAAGATGAATTAGAGAGCAGTAAAGTCAGCCTGAGTGTGATGTCTAGACTATATTATGGGATCCTTATTTCCTTATAATGCAAAAGAAAGGGGATAGTATTTACAGATTGAGACTTGAATCCATAGCCTTGTCTCCATGACAGAGCAGGACCATCTGTTTCTGGCTGGTGTTTGCAAGTGTCAGCTTTTATTCCATTCCATCTTCCTTGCTGCTCAGAGAAAATCGCTTGCTAATTAATGAGGAAAACCTCCCAGGATATAATAGAGAACCTGCTTTAAACCTTTTTTGGCTTTACTGAGATCTGTCTAGTCTTCAGTTAGCCAGGTCTTACCAAATAATGGCTCACTTCAGAGATAGCTATCGTGTCCCCTGGGATCTGCTCTGCTCAGGAGAATGTCCCCCGTGATCTTATCTGCTCTGCCTGGGTGAATGGCAACTTGTTTAGAAAACAGATGGTCTTCAGTCATGGTTCTGGTACTCTGTTGGCCAAATGGAAAGGTATCTCTTTTGCTTTTAATGCTTTCTCCCTAATTTTCTTGCCATGTTTTCATACCAGTTAAAAATACTGAGTTTGTTACATTGCAAGTGGTTGTGTGGTCATACTTTTGATTCCAGCTGACTCCTCTTTGTTCTATTCCATTACTATTCACAAATTTAATGTGCTACTTGCTTGCTCTTCCAGATGCTTCAGTAGAAATGTGTAAAATGGAGTCTAATGTTAATTCCCATTTGTAAGTTTATAGCACTTATAAATGCCTTTCTTGTTCAGAACACTGCTGCCCGCTGCTGCTCTCTGCTTATGATTTCCAGTTAACTTTCAAACCATCTGACAGTGCTTCTGTCCAAACCAATTTGACTCAAATATTTTTTAATTTTTTTTCCAGTGATTCTGTGAAGCGCTGTAGTGGATGTTTGATGAAAGTAGAGATACCACATCTCCTGTGTTCCCTTCAGCTACTGCTTTTTGTAATTTGATTATGCAAAGCAATCAGTCTTCCTTGGCCCAATTTGTTTTATTGGCTGTAGTGCCATCGCAAGTCACAGTGCTTGGTGTGGGATCCACATCCTGGGTTGCAGCAGGAATGTTTCAGTGACAGTTACCAGGGTTGCCCTCATTCTGCCTAGACAGGCATGACCAGGCAGGTAATGGAAGTAGAAGAGATGGGCAGATGACAGAAATGCAGTGCTCTGTGCTGCATCGAGAGAAGAGCTGTGCTGGTTCTGTTCTGAAGTTGCCATGCAGATGGTAATGATACTGTGGCTCAGCAGCCACCCTCAGCCTCCTCTTTGTTGGGCTTGCCCATATAGGCTCTTTATGCCCATTTCTCTTCTCTGAGCACTTCATGTGCTGGTCTCTGGTCTCTCTGACTCAAGCTCTAGGTGCCACAGCAATGCAGGTATTAAAGCACCTCTCCTTGGCAGAGGGGGCCACTGGGGCTCTTCAGAGTTGCCTGAAGAAGCTGCACTTCTTCAGGACTAAGAAGAATTGGTCTGGCTGAAAACTAAGAGCATAATGAAATAGTGACTAATGAAAGGATTGATATCCCTGGTCACTCCCTGGTTGATGCACAGAAATTTTAAATCTTATTAGCTGTACTTATAGTCTTTTCTTAGCCTCACTTGCATAGTTTAGTTACTTGTTGGGTAGAGATGATAATGAAATGTTTTGAAGCCTGCGACTTCTCACCTGGCAAAGATGAGACAGGCCTTGAAATGGTTTGTTAAGGCAGAGCACCCTGATAACAGGGACTCAAGGAATCAAGAAAAGCACAAAGGAGGACGCCAGTGTCAAGATAAGCACCAGTAATAATTTAAACTGATCTCCTTGGAGCCTTCCAGGGCCAAAGGATGGCTGAGCTAACCCCATGACCATACATGGGCAAAGGAAGCCCAGAGTTCTACTAGTGAACAGTGTGAGGAAGACTATGAACAACAACCAGAGGGGGAAAGACCCTAACCCTAATTTTATTACACATGCTCGGACTATGTAAATGAATTCCAGGAGCTCCTTAGAGTAAGACTGCCCTTCTGCCCTTTCCAGGAAATCTGATGAATATGTACATTTGTGTCTATTAGATGGTGTCTTTTGCCAAGTCTTTGGAGCACTTGTGGAGGAGTATCCCCAGTGCTGCAATAAAGAATGCCTGCTTAATAACAACTCTGTCGTTATTGGGTATTGTTAATGGTTGGACATGATGATCCCATGGGTCTTTTCCAACCTAGATGATTCTGTGATTCTGTATTTCTCTCGGAATCCTTACCCACCTTGGTGAGGAGTGCTAGAAAGCAAGGGGGTTTGGAAGCTCTGAATTGTTTCCCTAAAATTCAAGATGCAGCAACTTTGCATAACCTAGTCAAGGGAGCTTGTTTTCCCTGGTTGGAATACAGTCAGATTATGACAAACCTTGGCAAATACAAACTCTCTAGTGCTTCTGCTACCTGCCAGCACAGAAATATGCTGCAGCAAGCTCTGTGCTGCAACAATGGGCTCTTGCTGCCCATGTAGCCTTGTATCTTCCCAGCCTGTCAGCTGTTTTTCTGAGAAACCCGTAGCTCTGAAAGTGCCCCTTAGATGTGCTACGTATCCTTCCCTTCTGCATGCTTCAGCATTAGCACAAGGGAAACAAGGAGAATGGGTTTATAGTTGGTTAAATGCTCAGAGCTAGGAAAAGCCTTTGTGTGTGGAAATGCTGCAAGAGGAAAGCTTTTTGAGGTTATCTGCAGCTCCTGAAGTGAGAATGGGTGAGAGGAGAGTTAGGTTGAGCCCAGCAGCCTTCTGCTGTGCAGCTGGAGTGTGCCGGGTGGTGCTAATATCCAGTTGGTGCTGTGTACCAGCATCTCTGCTTTGCTGGCAGTACCATCATGCTGACCAAGCTCCCCTTAATGGCTCTTGCATTTGGGTGTTTGTGTAAAAGCACTTGTTGTCGCAGCTGTTCAAGCGTGCTGCTTCCCAGCAATGGCCAGGCTGGAACTCTGCGTGTGTCTGAAACGCTCCCCACTAGAGCACAAAGGAAACTGCTTTTCGTGCTGGAATGCCCTGGCTTTGTGGGGACTCAGGGCACTGCTGAGGTGGTGCACTGAAAGACTCCCTGTATGTTGTGTTCTGTTGGTTTTGTTTGGTTTATTTTTTTTTTTCCCCCTCAGTGCCTCTTGAAACAGGAGGATTCCTGCTTGTGTCTTGTGTGGTGCTGCATAACAACCTGTCTGTTTGCATCCGGCAGTTTGCTGCCAGAGGACATACGTCGCATGCAGAATTTGTGACTGCAGTTGAGGGGTGTATTGATTTCGTGTATGATACTGCTCTTGGTCTCTTTGGGGGTCAGGATTGCTACAGCTCTGCCAAGAGCTCCCAATTTCTTCCCTCTGTCCCTTAACTGGCTTAATTATGCACAGTTTTCTGGAAAATTGGGAAATAGTGTGGAAAAAAAAAAAAAGTAAAATAGCATTTGCTCAGAAATGTATCGCCCAAATAAATGAAATGGGTAATGTTGCCCTGAGCAAATAAAATTTATAGTAATTTCAATATGTGGGTGCAGGGGAAAAATACAGAGAAGTCTAATAAAAGAAATATTGTTTGTTTTTTCAAGCGATCACTGCGTAAAATATCATCCTTGGGACAGAAAAGTTACCTTGATGCTGAAATAATGCACTCAGCCTCTGCCTGTCAGTGTTATATCAAAGCCTCAGTAAATTTTTCATTCCCCAAGGCATTATTTTACAGCTATTGTCCTCCATACCAAACTCCATTCATAACATATATTTATAGCTGGAGTGATCTTTGAGACTCTTCATTACATATAAAAATGAGGAAGCTGCCACAAAATGGCTTTTGGTTTCCTCTGAGACTTGCAAAATAGATGTTAAAAGCAAATGATTTAAACCAGCAATTTTATTAAAAATGTATTATTGCCATTTGTAGCTTTCACAGCTATTCTCCAGAACCACCCCGGGCTTCCAAGGATAAAGTGTGAAGCTTTGAATCTGCAGCTTTGTTTTCGGTTTATTTTAAGCTTTGAGGCAACAAATCTGCTGGACCAAATGTATGCCAAGTAAACGTGTGCCAGACTTATGCCAGTAGAGCTGCCGGTTCAGTCTGTCTCTCTGTATATATATATTCAGCTTTTGTTTCATTTCAATGGGAGACAGTCAAGATAGGGAGAAACTAAGGACTAGCTATGTGCAGACAGTTATGCAAACCAATACCCAGGTGGATTTGCAAAGGTGTAAGGAGGTTCAGTGTTTCCTTGCCAGATTTCCTTTGGGCATGAGTGTCCTGCATAGGCCTGCCTGAAAGCTCTAGCAAATACCTAGGTACCATTTGGGAAGATCACCTGTAGGCCAAATGTGTTTTTCTGGATCACACAGAAGCTGGGCTGGAGCAGGAATTTTCACCTGCATTGCCATGTTCCAGCAGGTGCCTTCCTCTGTTTAGAAGCCACGTGTGCAGCTCTGCTTTGCTGACTGGGGGTCAGAATTTGCACATTGATCCAGGTCTTATTTAGCCTTTGATTTACTTCTAAGGGACTAGCGTGTACCAGGGGCTGTATTTCACTGGTCAGTCTGTTAAAGTGATAAAAGTGATGGTGTTTAATGAAGACTGATTAAACAGGCTGGACAATACAGTCAGCAATTAGGACGCATAATTCAGTATGAAGATCATGAATCTCTGAAAGGAGTGGGCATCTACCCAAAAGTGGTGGTGCCCAAAGCGGCAGAACACTGACTCTTAGCACAATGCATCTCCACTTACCAAATGGGAAACACTTTGATTAAAATTTCCAAAATTACTATCTATTTTTATGTTTCAGTGTTGTTTTCTCTGTACTTGTGTTGGTCCACATGCACATATGAATTATTTGATGCAGACAGAGCTCCTGAGCCAGGAATGAAACAGACCATCAGTAGTAGAGAAGGGGCTTCCTTAGTGCAGAAGAACTGCAAGGAATGGCATTCTCCTGCCTTTGTTGGCAGCATGTGGGCTTGGGATGGAATTGTTGCTGTCCTGTGCTCCTCGCCTTTGCACACCAGCACAAAGAAGAGCTGGGAGAGAGGTTCATCTGTGCAGGCTGCAGGAAAAAGCTGGTTTGTTTGTGCCTTCCCCCCCCCGCCCCGCATTTGGCTTTATGTTGGTTTATGTGGCTCATTTTTCCTTCCTCTCTAACAGTTGAAGAG
This sequence comes from Megaceryle maxima, assembly GCA_024605025.1. Classification (NCBI taxonomy): domain Eukaryota; kingdom Metazoa; phylum Chordata; class Aves; order Coraciiformes; family Cerylidae; genus Megaceryle; species Megaceryle maxima. The sequence continues at coordinate 35,214 of JANHGN010011956.1, forward strand.
CAAGATAAAGTATAAGTGTAGGAAAGACTTTGACAGTTGAGTCTAACCTATTGATTAAGTTGACATTTATGTCAGCAGTAGGGGAAGAAATTCAGCTCAAGTTAGAGGGTAATGTTTGTGCTGTGAACCCTGCTTTGTGAGCCTATTTAGTGAGAAAAAAACTTTTCTTCCTCTTGAAAAACAAAGAAGGTCTTCCCTGCTACATTATGGCATCAAGAAATTCCATCATAAATTGCTATTTTTGTCATTAAAACCTTTGGACTTTTTTTTTTTTTTAAACCTAAGCCTTCACAAACAAAACAAAATAGAGACATTAAAGCAGATGGGCTATACTTCAAGGTACTGACTAAAGCACTGTTTTTCCACCTCCTGTTTTTATTATTCTTTGCTTCTGATAATAGCTTCTTTAGACGAGGCTTTAAAAATGGATTGTCCATGATGTTCTTCAGTGTCAGATATAAATAAAGGAAAACTGCTGCACGTTATTTTGTTGAAAGCTTCTTGTAGAGCTGTGTAATCAGGGCAATTATAACTTTGCCTGTAGTTTGTCTTGTGGGTTTGCTGTGCATACCAATTAAATCAGTCAAGAATTGAACATAATTGCCTGGGCTCCTTGTACATCTGGAAACTTGCTCTGAGTGTAGTGGTTTCTAAGGCTGACTCCCCTGGATCCTACATTATTTATGATAGCAGTTTTTCTTATCCCCTCAAATCTATTTTGAGGGTGTTCTGCTTCTCTGCATTTTTTTTTGCATTTCTCACTTTTTCAGTGTATGGACCATAGTCAGTGGTGAATGATGTACATCTGAAAAGCCCAGAGCTACTGCTTTGCTGTTAGTGGAAGGAAGTGAGAAGAAAGAGACAGTAGAAGCTGGCCAGAAGAGGGGGCAAAAAAGGATGTCCCACCTGGAGAAGCTGCAATGCTTGGGAGTTCCTGGAAAAGCCAGTATTCTGGTAGAGTGAGACTGCTGGCATGGGTGCCTGTGCTTGGATGAGGAGGAATAAGACTTGATGTCTTCAGGTAGTACCTTACTCTCTGCTTTTCTCCAACCTGTTGACCATCCTAATTTTGTGTGTGCTCTTGTAATCTTTTGGATCTTGGCATAAAGCTGTACATGGCCTGTATGTGTTTCTTTGTCTTTCAAGGTTGGTTCTTTAGAAATGTTTCCTTTGGGGGAAAAAAAAGGTGAATTTATTTTACCCACTCTCGTGGGAGCACAGATTGTGTCATGCTTCACAGAATGGTACCTGTTCAAACTCCTCACCTTATGAATAATTTCTCTTGTACTCTCAGGGTTTCCCATCTTCATGCAAGGGAATTGGCCACTGAGCTTCAGACTGGAAGCTGTTTCCTCAGGCTGCCCTCGTGCTGCCTGCCCTGTGCTCCAACCATCCCTGTGTGCACCAGAGCACGTGATGGAGAGTGTGCCAGCATTTGTAGGGAGTAGGTGATGACTGGTGATGGATGGACAGTCCGTGTAATGTAGTAAATTCAGTTTTGAAAGGAATACTTGAGGCTTTTGATGATTATAAGTAGTAACGACAGAAAAAATGAGGAAAGCCAACATACATTGTTGAGGGAGCATTTGCTTCTGAACCAAAAGCCTGACATATTTAAAAACAAACAAACAAACAAAAGAACAAATGATTGTGGATTCTAAGGACTTCCCTGTGTTCCTGTCCTCTACTTTAGCAACGGAGTAATGAAGAAAATGGGGAGTGTCTCTGCATGTAAAATACTTATGTTATGAATTAATTAATAACAATAAAGACCAAAGTCTTTCAAGAATTATTCCACTCATGGTAGCCAGTGAACAGTGAAGTTGGCATTTATCGAGTTTATCGCTATAACTCTGAAAGCAGTGAACTGCTGCTTTTTTTTTTTTTAATAGATAATTGATTTAGTTGATTTGACAGATTATAAACACAGCTTTATTTCTGCCAGGGGAGAGTGGGAATGAGTGTCTTGTTTGGTTATCTTATGAGATCTGCAAGTGGATTTCTAATCACTTTATTCTCTTCTTATCTTCAGTTTTATTTCCTGGTTGTTGCAATTTGTTCAATATCTTATAAAAGGAAAAATTATTTATTAGAGGTCTCAAAATGGTGAAATGGGGAAGAGCAGTAAATGGAATTTAACATAGAAATTTTTTGATATGCATTGTAGACTAAAGGCATTTGGCATAACACAGTACAGTCTCTTTACTGCAAGCATTATATCACTATCTTGAGTATTAAAGACCCCCAGACCAGTTCCATTACTGCGCAGGCTTTGGATGATATGGCTATAGCTCATAACGCACATATGACCTGATTATGGCTCCAGTAGAATTGTAAGATGATGAATAAACTCAGAAGTATGTAATGCTTTTGCAGTTCTTCAGTCTTCAATATTGATCAGTAGGACTAGATAATATATTGATAAAAATAACAAATATTAGTGGATAGCGCTTGAGGAGGAGTTGGGAGTCTCATTATTTCTGACTGCTCATTTATGAGCTGTAGCATTTGGGAGTCATTCAGTCTGGGTGTTTGTTGAGGTCAGTCCTCTGTACTAGGAAAGGTGGGCGATTTGTGTGTATACTATCTGAGAAATCTCTTTACCACCATTAGTAAATTAAAGAACATGCTCAAATATAAGGGATGGAGATCTCATCTCTTGAATGGATGCTGGAATGAATATCTGAGTCATTACACGTTCCAGGCACATTTGGTAAATTTAGGGATGCAAGTCTGTTTGCTCATAACAAATTTCAAAATCACACTTAAGAAAATAATCTCTGTAAAATATTATCACTGTAGGATGTTTCACTGGATTTGATATATCTATGCAGTAAAACTTTATTACTTTTGCTTTACTATGAGAAGTGTTCTGAAAAGGGTTTTATATAAATAAAATACTACACTGAGGATAAACCAGGGAAACTGTCAGTGAACCTATTTAGGGAGGAAAACCTCTGGTGTACAGAGGGCAGCCAGTGAGGAGGAAATATGACATGCAAGGGCAAAATGGGCTCTGAGGTGGTGAGGAAGGGTTGGTGACATGATCTAAGGAAGACGTTGCAATCCTTCCTAGAAGATTGCTTGTGTCCCAGGATCAACTTCTTGCGCTTGTAGTCAATAAAAACTCTAAAAATCGATGCAGCCTCAAAGATGTCTTTTGACATTATGTAGCAGTCACAGTGATAATAGTAATAGGGAGTATTGTTGCCAAATATGCCTGCCATTGTCTTTGAAATACATGTAAGAACAAGCAGATGAGTTTCCATTATAATGCCATCGGTTTACTGAAACTAAATGTTTAATTGAGATAGAAAAGCTATTAATGATCTGTGTGAACATATGAAAAGAATAGGCTCTTAATAGTACTGTTAAAAAATAATTGGCCCCTTTTTTTTTTTTTATACTAAGCTAAATTAAGACTCCAAAGTCAGCAAAATTTTGGAGATTACTGTGGTTTTGGTGAGGTGAACTCTAGCAGTTGTGCCTGTTGGGTGCAACTGGTTAGAACTGGGGGGCCATCCTGGGCAGCTCCACCAGCCAACCTTGGGGCAGCTTCCTGGGGAGAGCAGGAAGGGCTTGGACATCTTTAGTACTCCAGTAATCTCAGTGTTTGTTTCTTCTAGAGTTGCAGAAAACCAACATTAGATACATTTGGGTTTAAAACAATAAATTATCCTACAGCACGCAGGCAAAGCTGGACTTTTTTTTTTTTTTTTCTTCACATGGCTGTTGAGTTCTCTATTTAATAAGTGCTATTAGAATAACAGTGGGATGTGAAATATCCTGTTGAGTCTTAATAGAAGTGTTATCCATCTGCTAGGAGATTACATAGTGATGTGTTAATACAGTGGCTGGAATGGTTTTTGCCCCATCTGCCACAAGCTTGGCTACACGCTCATGGGTGATGTTCCCTTCTGATTAGACCCTTGTGCTGGATTTACACGCTTCTAAATTCAGGTGCAGGCAGAGAGTGTTTCTTGCACAGATATCCTGAGCAACACCCTACCTGGTAACCCTTCTTAGTACTTGGTCCCCAAAACAAGTCTAATGTGTTTCCCCTAAAGTACTCCCAGTGATAATAGCTTTCCTAGGCCTTGCATTTGAATGTGCTATGATTGATAATGGAATGCCCAAGAGCATGCTAAAGGAAGAAATATGGAGAGACTAACACAGCTGCCATATCATTCTCTGACAAACCATAGATGAAGTGTATATCTGGGTCAAATAATGAAAACTGCTGTGTGTGTGGCAGGGGTGAATCTCTACAAGTGTGTCCCATCCATATGTGAGTAAACTATGCTCTTGAAGTATCCCAGGGACCTTATCCTACAACCCACCTTCCAGCTCTTTTTTGTTTGTTTGTTTTGTTTCTAAAATAGTCATCTTTATTAACCAATGTACTATTTTACCATCCTGTCACTCTCTCCACCCTTCTGCTTTCAGCAGCATTCCTCCATTCAGATGATAGGACAGGTTCCACCTCTTGAATTGCTGCAGTTCTGGGCCTATTCCAGTTAGCTGGGTATCATCACTCCTGTCCAGCTGAGGGTGAGGCACCACCTTGTGAGCAAGTAGCTTGTTTGGTGTATGCTGAGATACTTGGTAATACAAGTCTAGCAGATGAAATGGAATTAATTGGTAGCAGGATTTTTACCAGTAACGTTGCACCTTGCTTGTATGATCTGTGAAAGGACATCTGTGTTTTCTGCTCCTTTGACTGCTTTTTGAAGTGATTTGGGAGGTGCCCAGCTGGGCAGGTGAAACACCCAGGGATAGGAGGAAGCCTTGTTAGTGTTAGGAAATTAAGAAACAACAAACAGCTGGAAAACAGGGGGAGGATGGGCATAGTGTCAAAATTCTTTTACAAGATAAACCAGTGCATCCTATCCTTTTTCCTGGTTTCCAGTAATGGGAGCAGGTGTTTTTAAGCTGTGAGTTGATATGTTGGAAAATGGGAGAGGATGTAATAACAGGCTTAAGATCACTAGTTATGAGCAGATTTGAGCTCTATAATGGCCTCTTGAAACTTGTGTCTACTTTTGCTGAGAGCAATACAGCGTCGTATAATTATGACTATAAAAGTGTAGAATATGCCACCCCTGAATAAATTACAGTGATATATAAACACCCAGGTACATGGTTTGTTTCTTTGAGTGATGATATAGGTAGTACAGGGATTTGCAGTTAAGGGTTTTCCTCCTCTCATCCTTTGATTGTACTCCCTATCTACAGGCCTTAGCTGACAGCTCTTGTTTTCAAGGAGAAACTCTGAAAAATGGCTTGCTCTGTGACAAGATATGGTTTGGTATTAATGCTGAAAAGAAAATTGCCTTTCAGCTAGTGTTCTAGTGACTTGCATAACTTATTTAATAAACTGAACCTAGCACAAATCTTTAAGAACCAATGTTCTGATGCTTAAAATTTAAATAAAATAAACAGATGGTTGCACTCCATCACTGGTAGTTTAAAAGCAGTCATCTGCTTTTCTTGCAAACCAGAAGTCTTGCATAAAACCTTTTCAGTGATGCCATAATTGGATTTTACAAGCTATTTGCATCATCCTTCATTTGCACATGTAATGCAAAGGTACATTGGTCTCCCCCTGTTTGAGGGGAAAGGGTTGGGAGATGAGGAACAGCAGCTTCTTAAGGACTTTGCAGAAATGACTTCTCCACATAAGGGTTTCTTTCCATGGGAGAGGATTCATGCATGGAGACTGGCGAGCAAGGGGATGAAGGCTGGCAGGTGGGGTGAGAAACCATAACCTATTCCAAAGAAGTGTTTGAGAGATGCCTTTTTAAAATTTGTTTTCTCTTTGCTCTTTTCTTTCCTTCTCATCTCTGATATTCTAGGTAAGACATGAGGAAAATAAGTTGATTGTTTTGTGAGGCAAAGACCTGGAAGCAGACTAAAACTTGAGGTCTGTTCTGCATTCTTGTTTTTAGTTAATCATGAAATGTGGTACAAACAGCCCAGTCTGTCCCTTCCTGATCTCAGAGGACCTGATGTGCTCAATCCCCAAGACAAAAGGGAAGAACAACCACAAAGCAGAGTTTAGGACTGCACCCCTGGGCAGCAGGAGCTGTGTAGTCCTAAAAGTAACATTTCCATGACCCCTGTACTTAGGAGAGAACAGGTGACTACACTTCTGCATTTCAGTGGTTTTACAACCTTCTCCAGATCACATTTTAACTCTGCTTGCTTTGTGAACCCAGGACTCTGCTGCTGTTTACCCAGGAGCCTTCCTGAAACCCTGCTAATCCATTGTTTACTGTCCAAGGATTGCTGCCACATAATCTAGCCCAGTGTAACAGTGACTGGTGTACAGGACAAAACCCTGTGCAGAGCACAGTGGATGTTGATTTGCAATGCTGGGATATGTGGGTGGACAACTGGCAAGACCCTTGGTTGGAAGAGCAAAAACCATGAATGGAAAATCACTTAACCTGTGAGATGGAGCTTTCAGGCAAGGTGCTTATGAACCCAGTTCTATCATCAGGTAATACAAATAGGATGATTGGGTAAATGATGGTGAACCCTGACAGAGGTTGCGAGTTTAAGCCCTTGTGAGAAGGGGAAGAGCTGGCTCTAAACTGCAACACCTGGATATTTTTGATGCTGGTTGACCTGACTGTGACTTGCTCTACTAAGAAGAGTGTAAATTGCCAAGAGAGGAATAGTTGTCCTCCATTTAATTGCAGATCATAAGGACAATGTGAAATAGAACCATTACAGCCTGGGACGACATGCATGAGAAGAGGCTGTTAAAAGAGGTTTCCATGACTGGTTTAGGAAGGAAAATCCAGTCCATAAGCAGAGAGGAATTGAAGGTAATAATAGCCCCTCTAACAGAGAAAAACAATAAAGTTGAGGGGCTGAGAGCTGCATTTTTAATAGAACCTTCCCCAATGATGCAAATACTACCTTAGAACAGATGAGTGCCCTCCAATTCAGCAGAAGTTAAGGGCTTAAGTTCTTCATGGTAAGAGGCCACTTGTAACAACAGTTTACTTGATTCTCTTCACCTTTCCATCCATGCATTTTTCTTCTCTCCCGGCCTTCGTGCTTACCTTACAATCTCTTACGTTATACTCTCATCTAAGAATTACAGCTTTGTCCTTTTCAGATTGGATATAGAGGCTCTATATCCATGTACATGGGGTGATGTTTGTTCCCCAGTAATTGTTCTGTGAGAGTATCCCTCTGTATACAGCAGGCCTGTTTTTAACTGTTCCTCCTGCTGTGTCTGCCAAGATTTCTTTTCATGGGAACATGGAGGAGAGCATAATAAAGTGATCTCAGGTCACTTTGAAGGAAGTGGATCTCCAAAGGTTTAAAATTATCCTTGTTGCAGCTGATTCTTTTAATGTGAGTGGGCATTGACTATAAAATCAGTCATAAATGCATGGGTGAAGAGATAGCTTGAGCATGTGTAGGCCATGGATGGGCAGCAGTACAGAATCAGCTACTGGAGCTTAGCAGGAGTGAATTTCTAAGACGTGTGGTCCTTGCAGCAGTGTGCTGGAGTGATGAGGTGAGGGCTGTGGGCACAGCAGCCAGGGATCTGACAGGGCAGTGAAGATATTGCATGGGATGAACACATGGAATCTGGGAGTAGCTGTTGCCCTGGGCTTTGTAGAGCTTTATTTTTCTTGTGTATTTTAACAAATTAAGAGCTTGTTCTGTAGCAGTTAGAATGAAAGACATGCAGCTGGGAAGGATTTGTGCAGGTCCAGGCATCTGGTCTCACCTGAGGAAAATCCAAGGCCAAGCCAGTGCTAATCATCTAGTATAAATATGTACTCTGGCTCTCCATGACTTTTTTTTTAGCATGAAATGTTAAATGTATAGCTGTCACCTGGTTTTCTTTATGGTGGTGTGATCTAAGTTATCAAATTAACTTTTTTCCTTTCAATTGTAATTACTGGTCTAATTAATAATATAATTAAAACCCCTGCTACCCTTTGGAAGTCATAGAAACTGCAAAGTATTTCCTTCCTAGAGTATCAGCACAGAGCAAACCTCAGTTGAAAGGATGGATGTTCAAGTGGCATTGAAAAAACCCAAGCCACGAGCCTGGTTTTGAGTCCTGTGTTCATTTTCTGCCTCCTGACAGCAGCGCTGCTCTTCTGTCGATGTCTCTCCTTTTATTGCTAATAACAGAAAGGAATTCTGGTGGCTCTGATGTCATGGCAAGATCCTTAAGCTGCGCGGCGTTTTACACCAGGTCGCTATGAATGGAACGTGACTGTTGAGCGTGAGTATGGGGCAATGTTTTCCAGAGGGTGCCTGTGACTGTTGGATCCTACTCCATGTTTTTTCCCAAGACACGACTGTAGATGTCAGTGTTTAACTAGCACAGTGTTGCCGACTGCCCTGCTGCATTAATTTAAATCAACGTTTGGTGCTGGCTTTTCACTGCAATGGGAAAAATGTGCTTTCCAAGCTGGGACTCAGTATCTGAAAAGAGTGGCTTCCTTCAGTGAAATCGTGCTTGATTTAAAGAGATTCCCTCCGCGGCCTTGCATCTTCCCACAAAAACCTGAATTACAGACTTGTAAATACGTGCTGTTGATTTGAAGCTCAGTTGTGTTTTTGTGGGTGTGTGGTGTTTTGTTTTGTTTTTTTTTTCTTCTAATATGACAGGATGCCACACAGCACTGCAAAGTGATATTCATGAGAAACAGATCTACATGCTTTCAAGGTTTTCCTGAGTTTGTAAATAAGGAATTATACAAGTCTTTGGTAAAAAGAAATTAATATGCTCTTAATGGGAAAGCTGAAGCATAGTGAAAGCTCCCATTGACAGCAGTTGGCTATAACCATAGCACATAGCAATTTTTGCACAATATATGCATTTTTTAGCATCTTTAATTGAATAATCTCATTAAAACCTGATTTATTTTTTTTTTAAGTCTGATTTGAAGGGCACTGAGCATTTCAATTTGACTTTTTTTACCAAACCCCAAATATCTTTTGAAGATGAAAGTGGGTGGGGTAAAATTATCAAATTTTGGAGCATGTGCTGAACTGTGGAGTTAATTATTTTTGTTATGTGAAGGCTACTGGCTAAAACAAATGTAACAAGTATGTATTGTTTCCAAATGATGTATGCTGCATGTATTACAATATGAAACACTGTTAATTTATACTCCTATGTCTGATTTTCAGGATAACAGGCAGTGCATATTACAATGAAGTTCCAGGCAACCTTGTCCATCATTACCTAGTCAAATCTTTCAGCTAATAAAACAGCATGTAAATAGGACCTGAATTCAAGATGCTCTGACTGTCCAGTGCCAGAAGTAAAGCCTGCAGAGTGCTTGTTGCTACATACTCATTTTAGAGTGCTTCTTCAGCATTCTAGTTAAAATTTAAACAGTTGGATAATATCACTTTCGGTTGCAATTGAAAGAGATGAAGAATTCCAATAACAAATTGAAGGGAAGATTTCTTCTGAAAGAAATGAGGGAGTTGTCTTCTGGCTAAGAGATTCTAGAAATATTTTAGGTGGGGCAGGTAGGACAGTCCTTTAACCTGTTCAGGTATTTCTGTGCCTGGAGGCAGGGAAGGCAAAAATAATAAAAAAAATTAATCCAGTTGCAATTTTTGTCAAGGTCTCTAATTGAGGAAAATTTACCCAAATTTGGCCAGACTGTGCTCTTGAACACTGCAAAATTTCAGCTGAGACAGGACTCTGCCACCTGTGTCCTGTCCAATATTCTCATCTATTGCAGGATAGGGAGTGCCAGCTGGGCATTGCATCCCCCGAGAACCTCACTTTGCTCTCCAGAGACCTGTGCATTTGGTGTGGAATTGTTGGCTGCTGGCTTTGTATTTGGGTGAACAGGAGTGATAGGAGTGAAAAAAATTGGGCATGGAGAGCCTGAAGGACACTGGGGGATCAGAAGTGGAGAGAATTAGAATGTATCAGTGTGAGCTGCTTCCAGTGGAAAGCATAAATGCTACTTAACAAGGACCTGAATTGATCTCTTCTAGAATATTGTGTACAGTTCTGATGACCCGTGTCCAAGGAAAATAAACTGGTGCAAAGAAAGCTTGCTAGTGTGATAAGGAAAATAGAGAGCTTATTTTATGAGAGGGGACTAGAAGAGGTTGGTTTGCTTGCTTAAAATAGTATAACGAAGGCCAAGAGCGGATATGTTTGCCTATAAATATATCAAGGAGATAAATATCAGACAAGGAGAAGGCTCCAGCTGGAGGCCAGCTAAAGCTTAATTCCTAGTAAAGGCGGTTGCTGGCATGAGGATGAAGGTGTATAAAACACCTAATGTTTTGCTGGCCCTGGTGCCACTGTCTGGTGGGAGTAGTGGGAAATGAACCACGGTGTTGAAGGTGGTGATCAATCAGCCAAGGACTGACACATGAAGGATCCTGTGATCCCTTAGAGTAGGTTGTAGTGAAAGAGAACAGACCAGCACTTTGGGCAGACAGGTTATAATGCACAAGGGCCTTCCAGTCTCTGACAAATGGGAATCTTTTGGCTTGATTTTGCACTCGTGTTTCTATTGATATTTGTGGCCTTCAACACAGCTTGTTGCAGACAGGAGTGTTTGCCCACGGAGAAGTCAGATTCAAGCTTGACCTGAACCTGTTAACAGAGAGGTTTTTTGTCCTTTCCTTCATGGCAGTCTGCCATTTCTAATTAAATTCAAACCTGGTGGGTTTTCTGGACTATGGCAAAGCTTTGGAGTAAAGCTGGAAGTAACAGCAGACCAGTTGTTAAGGCACTGGTTTGACATATTAGAGGTTCAGCTCTTTGTCAGCCTGATCTGGTCTTGAGAACTTGGCATCTAGTTTCTTTAGGTGGGTATGTTTAGTCCCAGTGAAGTCCTATTTTGTCTCCTGTCCTAATCAGTTACAATTTTTATTTATTTTTTTAGGAAATGCATGTGTAAACCTGGATTGGAAATGGGAATGTCCTATCCAGAGTCTTTTAGGGTAAGTGAATTAGAAGCAAGAACTGAGAACAGGGTGTGCTCTGGGAGCTGTGCAGCTGGATTTTCCTAGAGTCCAGGTGGTGTTTAAAGGCTCTCAGGCTACCACATCTATCTCCATTAGTATGGTGCAGCCTGTTTCTATATCATGCAAAGTTGCATATGTTGACTCAGAGAAGAAGGCACTTGGTGGTGACTTTGCTGGATTAGCTGGTCTCTGACAGCCTTTAAAGTCAGTTCAAATGTCACTGTACTAGTTGGATACAAAAAGCTGTATTTTGCAGTTTATCCAAAACTTTACAGCGTGTTGTGGGGAAAAAGGAGCTTTTGCTGGCCATTTAGTTAACTTCAAAGATTAATTTCTGTTCTTCCTGTACTTTCTCATTCAAATGCGTGCTAGGAAATGCCACTTATATTGGTAAAAGCCTGAGACTTTATTAATGTAAACCTCACAATTAAATCTGCTAACAGAAGAGATTTGTCATCATTTATATACCTTTATGGTAATATTTAGCCTTGAACATATAAACTTATAGGGCCCAATCTTGCTGTCTAAGTGTGGGCAGCTCAATGATTTCTAAAGCAGATGCATGTCTTTCAAAATGGACCATGGAAGACCCACAGGTTTTTAACGCTGTGCAGAGGCCGTTCTCTTTCCGTGCCGCTAATTGCCAGCAGTTTAACTGGAGTGGCGTTACCGCGCGAGAGGGCTGTCTGCACAGACACCGAGCTCTGCCTGCACCAAGACTGTCACTGGGAGCCCTTTTAAATTGAAAGCTGACTTAGAGCTTTGTACAGAGCAACTCCCAGGGGAAACGCTTCACAGCAAAGGGAACAATGAAAAGACTTCCCTCTGGGAAGATTTTCTGAATTATATCCAAGCTTTGGACCACTGTAGATCCTGTTCCCTATAGGAAGCATATGTCCAATTTTCCATGTTGGATTGAGATTTAATTTTAGCCTTAGCTTGAGGGTCTCTAGTACTTCACCTTGTAGAATGATCTTTTTGCTTTGTGAAGACATTGCTGAGATAACTGTATTGCTGGAAGATTAACTGCATCCTGTTTGTGTTAAAGAATTTGTTCTGCATTAGTGAATCGTTTGTGAGAGATGGTTGTGATTCAGCACCTCCTACAATTGAACCTGGTCAGGTCTCCATTTGTACAGTCTCCATGGCTGTCACTCAGCTGAAACAGGTTCTCCTTTGTTGGGATCTGAGAGTTACTGTAACCCCAAATAAATTTCTTAAGATAATCAAAACCTGTGCCTCCCAGGAGAACTTGGCTCAGGAGCCTCATTAGCTCTGTACTTTTCTTGCCTCTTGCAAGAACTGGTATCCAAAGTTCAGGTAGGCAGTGTATTTTATAAGCGTTTGCAGCAGGGAGAGCCAATGCATTCTCTCCATTAGCATTTTAGCTTTGATTAACAGTGTGGTTTTGAAATTTATCTTTGAACTGTGCTTACTTAGAGTACCTTTGCTTGCATAATGGTGTTGTCTTGGAGTATATAACCTGGATTTCTTTTGGATAAAACTGAACTGCAGGATACAATCTAGGATTGCATCTAATATGCTCCAATGATTCATGGGCATGTTGGTCTGTGGAACCAACTAGATCTTTGGTTTGAAGGGGGATCTCTCAGAAAATAGTGCAAATATAGTGCAAATGCTGGGTCTTCAGCACCACCTGTTGTACTCTGTAGATCTGTTCCCACTGTGTTGTGTTACTTGTCAGAGTAGACATATAACCTGAGCCCTTCAGAACTGATGGCAAAGAACCTCTCTGAGCCAGGAATTCATTCAGTGTCAAGAAGATAATCCTGTGGAATATATGAAGATTGTCAGTAGTCAGTCTTACTTTATAACTCCATGACTCACAGTTAAGATTTGGATGTAACTTGGTATTACTTGACATAATTTATGCTGCTTCACTGCCTGTAACTCAAGGTAGCACTTCAGTATTGCTTTAATTTGCCTAACTTAAAAAAAGAAACACTCAAACCTTACCTGATTTTGAAGCAGTCCCAATACAAATAGTACAAGAAGTTGTTGTGGGAAGCTGGACATTTTAACTGGTGACATGCTCAGTGAAAGGCGGACGCGGGTATCTCTAATGGAATGGAAATGCAATCATGCTGAAACACTCAGTAGAAGGGTGCTTCCCTTCTGCTGACATACAGGTCTTCGGGTAGGATTGTGCTCCTCTTGAAGTTAAATGTAACAATTCCTCTGGATTGCCCTGAAAAAGGCTTCTGTATCTGTCAGCCTTTGTCTGACACAAGCACCCTGTGTTGCAGGGAAAGTAAAACTTTTGCACAGGCCTGCATATGTTGCATACACTTGTATATATTTCTCCCCTAATGTGCTGTACACCTTCCCAGGTTTAGGTATTTTGTTCATTTTGCTTTCTTATAGCAAAGCAGAACATTCCCAGGGATAGCAGAAATTGGTAGTGTACTGATCTGAGGCTTTGTGCTGCACTGTTAAATGAAATAGTATCTCATACTCTGACAGTGGGTGCTGGGGGGAGGAATCCTGTGACTCACTGTGTATGTGGCAAGGCCTGAATTATGATTCCTATCAGTTTATGTGGGGCTTAGGGTTGTTCTGGGCAGAGTATTTCCTTTGACTGGATTTAAATTATGTCGAATCCCTGTGATCTGGGGAGAAGAGGTGGGACTGTGTAATTGCAGAGTATTAAAATCCTCAGGCAGGGTTAGTTCAGAATATGAAAACTCAATTATTCTGACAGTACTCAGACATCACAGGCTTTTATGCTGCACACTACACAGTTAAAGAGTTGGGTTCTAAGCTCACAGCTTGCTACAGCCTTAATCATCCTAAGTCTCATCCGGCAGGCTTGTAAGAACAGCCCTGTTTTCCTCAACTGGAATAGTTTGCGTTAGTTTCTACCTGTAGTTCTGAGATCTGAACCAGAGGCTGCATAACGTGACACTTGGCAGAGTGAATTTGTGTTTAGGCCAAGGCAATTCACTGCATGCTGTACCTTATTCCCATACGTTAGTGTATATTCTTGCAGTGCTGTGTCCAGCTTTGAGGCCCCCAGCATATGATAGATATGGACCTGCTTGAGCAGGTCCAGAGGAGGGACACAAAGATGATCAGGGGTCTGGAACACCTCCCCTGTGAGGACAAGCTGAGAGGGTTGGTGTTGTTCAGCCTGGAGAAGCCCTCCAAGAGACCTTATAGCAGCCTTTTAGTACCTAAAGGGAGCCTACAGGAAAGATGGGGAGGGCTCTTTATCAGGGAGTGTAGTGATAGGATGAGGGGTGATGGTTTTAAACTGAAAGAGGGTATATTTAGATTAGATATAAAGAATAAATTCTTTACTGTGAGGGTGGTGAGACACTAAAACAGGTTGCCCAGAGAAGTGTTTGGTCTGAACAAAGGTTGGATGGGGCTCTAAGCCAACTGGCCTACCAAGAGGGGTCCCTACCCATGGCAGGGGGATTGGAACTCAATCATCTTTAAGGTGCCTTCTAACTCACACCATTCTATGATATTGGGTCAGCAGTGGGAGCTGTCACAGAACAATGGGCTATATGTAGTTCTAATGGTAGTTTTAATTGTTAACTTTGAGGCCTCTCTGTGGAAGGTTTGGTTGCATGAGACCTTTTCAAGGTTTTTTGGGGAAGGTTTTTGATTTTTTTCCAAGTATGTATTCAGAAAAGTGAGAAATAATGTGGATAATCTCCAGGAGTTGCCAAGTATGGCAGTAAGATAGTCAGCAGAACACAACACTTTTACTTAGAGGGTACCACTCAAGTGGAAATTGCAAGATCTAGTTGCAAACCTTTCATTAATATGAACAATAATTAACATGACCCTGGGCAATTTCTGTTCCTTGCCTCTGTTTCTATTCCTATCTGTTCTGCTTTGCTGTCAGCACAGGGTGCTTTTCTGTTTTGTGGACACTTAGGAGGAAGAGAATTTGCTTGTGGTTTGCACCTCTGGATGCTTCTGCAATGTATGTGAAAATAAAAGCTTTCACAGAACAGTGTAATTATTATCTTTCTAATGTTCAGTTCTTCTACAGAACATTCAAGGCAAGGCTCGCAGCACCTGTCTGGGAAGCAGTGGGCACATTAGCAGTCTAGGAGAGCGAACAAGTGTCTAAAAGGATAACCAGTGTACAGGCCATAGAGGGGGATGTTTTTGTAAGAATTAAATCAAGGAAAATTGTGGTGGTCCTTTCAATTTATTTGGCATGAAGAGCTGATGGAATCCCTTTCTAAGCTCCACATGCTCTCTTGTTGCTGTCTACCCACTTAAAATCAGGGCTAAAAGTGACTCTCTGGGTTACATGGCAAAAGTGAGTTGCCCAATGCTGGTTTCTAGGAGGGAGTTTTAGATTTGATTGAGCTTTTCAGGTCTTCACAGTTTTGCTGCTGTATTCCCTGGTAGCAGTGGGCTTGCCTCATGGAGACATTGGGAAGCTCAGTGATTGTCAGGTTCTCCTCAACAAAAGATCCTTGGGTGAGAGACAGTCTGAGTACAATATGTATCTTCAGAGTGCCTTCAACATTTTTGCAGTTTGGTTGGCAGCATGTTGAATGAGAATCACTGTGACTGACAGCAGTGGAGTGCCTGCAAGCAGTTCGTTCTTGTTGCATGCATTTTGAGCTTTCCAATCATCTGGTGGTGTGTAACCAATCCCAAAGGCAGGCAGAAGAGCCTCTGAACTCATCATCCTCTTTTCTCTTAGTGTTCGGGTACTGTCTGTCACAAGCATGCTGAAATGTCTCTACACATGTTGTGCCAGTGCTTAGCTGCTTCTTCAGTGGAAGTCTCCATCCTGAGTAGGTTACAGCTGTAGTGGCTGTGTAAATTGTCCTCTTCCAGGTACCTCTGCCCTGAGTGGCTCAATAGATGTTTGTTTTCAGGTTGTTTATTTGCAATAAAGAAGCTCTATGCTTCTTTGGGTTATCCTTGCCCTGCAGATCTTGCTAGTGGGAGAAGATCTTGCTTCTGGAATTATTCTTTGAATCTGAAAGACAATTTTTCCTTTCCAGATGATAGGGACAGGCCTGAAATACAGCTTTAACCTGACTTATGTTGCCAGGTCAACTCTCTGGTAAGCAGGACAGTATGATGCAAAGCAGTGTTGACTTGACTTCACATAACATTTTTGTCTTGGCTAAGCATGGACAGTACTGCTGAAATATTCACGTACAATCTCTCCAGCTTTCCAAAGAACTGTAACAATAGCATTAAAAGTTAAGCTAGTGGATAACTTTAGAGATCTGATGCTGCTTTCCATAAAAAAAAGCTCTACTAATTGCAGAAATCATGTGTTGACTTGACCCTATGGAGAAACTTAGTAATTTCGTGTTGCTTGCTCCTAGTTACCTTAGACTTTTCCTACAGTGGATGTATTTGATCTAATATTATTAGACTTGTCTGCAGTAATCCTTAGGGGTGGGTAGTCTTTCTTTCTATGAGATCAAGAACACTGTCCTACTAAAGTGCTTTTTTTGAAGGAAAGTAATTTCAAATATGGTACGCCCAGTATAAAACCTTGTAACTGTTAATTAAAACAGATTGAAGTTTGCACCTTCTGTTATACAGTCATATTTGGAATGATAGAAAATGAGATGTTCTGTACAGGAAAATGATCTTTGCTCAAGCATCAGAAATGTCTCACCAGCCCCTGAATTCCAAAGGGTGATACAAGGTACCTGTTTTCCTCTCTTTGTAGCTGGCAATAGACGGGGTATGTGTCAAAAATGATTAATAATCTAATGACAATTGTGGTGATTGAGGACAAGTGCTGATATAATCAGAGTGCAGAACGATGTGCATACAGAGAAGCCCAGTTTAGGCATGACTCAACTGTTAATCATCTGAATGGGCTCACGTAATTCTGAGGTTGTTGCTGGTTGTTGGCCAGTAATACTGTAGTAGTGATGATGATACTGGAAAAGCATGGTATGCGGGGCAGGAGTTACCAACTTGCCAGGTTACCAGCACAGGAATTCTCTCTAGAAGTTTCCTACTTTATTTTTTTTTTCCTCAAAATATCTGATTGTGTAAACTACCAGTGTATATGTGTGAAAAAAGATGATCAAAAATTACTGCAAAAGTTCCTTTCCTGAGGACTTTTGTTTGGAAAAACTTTCTGTTACTCAAAGCTGAAAAGCAGGTTTGCAGTGTTTCTTCACACGTAGCGATGGAAAGATACAGATTCCTACATTTTTAACATCGGCCTAAATGGAGGTTCCTGGTCAGTATGTCTTGGGGTACTGAAGTCCCTTAATTTCCAGTGGGTGTTTTGGAGGGGTGGGGGGGCAGCGTAACAAAGGTTACAAGGTTGTAACAAAGTGGCTGGCAGAAGAGCACGAGGAAAATGTCCTCGCCCGGGAGCCCAGCTCCAGCGTAGGCCAGTCCGCACTGGGAAAGGGAACAGCGGCGGAAAGAGCCGGCCAGGAACTCTTCTGGGTGCTTGTTCGAAGCAGGGAAAGGCCGGGAGAGTGGCTGGGCTGTGCCAGGGGCCCGGCAGCCGCTTCGCGGCTGCTGAGGCGGCCCGGGCGGGGCAGCTCCGCACGAGGCGTTAACGCGCCCATCGGGCACCCCCGTCATAAAGGAAACCCCCGTCATAAAGGAAACCCCCATCATAAAGGAAACCCCCGGGAGCGCGGAGCCAACAAGCGGCGAGGGCCGGCCCCTGGGAAGCGCCTGCTCGGGCAGCGCTGGCTCAGGAGCGCAGCCCCGGCTCAGGGGTCGGGTCGCGGCCTCTGGGCCTGCGGCGGCGGTTCCGGAAGGAGGCGGCGCGGGCCGGGCGCTGGGAGCAACGCTGGTGCCAGAGGTGAGTTCAGCTGGTGGTAACTGGTCCTGGCTTGGGAGGCGAACTCAACTAGAGGTCATCGCCCTCCCGGAGGAGCACCCGGCTATGGTCACCGCTCGGTCGACAGCTGTTGCCGCAAGGAATGTGGGGAGCCAGGGGCAGCTCACACACAAACGTGGGGCTGCGTAGAGCCTCGGCTGCGGGGAGCGCCTGAGCCCGGCACTGGTACCCGAGGGAGCAGAGACAGCCCTTGTGTGTGGGGAGAGCAGGGAAAGGGTCTGCTCAGCCTGGGGACATTGCTCAAAGAAGAACTGGAGAGGTGAAGGAGTCTCGGGGAGTGTGAGAGGAGATGGATGGGTGGAGCCATAGCTTGAGGCCGAGGCAGCAGGTGGAGGCTCCCAAAGAAGCAGAGCATCCCCTGCCCTCTTGCCACCGGGCAGAAGGAGGGGACCTTAGAGGTAGGAGATGGATACAGGTCCAGGCAGGTGAATCCTCTCCTGGCCTTCCTCACCTTCCCAGTTGACCTTGCAATAAGTTTGGGGCTCTGGAACTTGAGGGCCAGGCAAATGAGGATGTAGGTGAAGGTCCATCCAGGGGTGAGTCCTCCAGTCCCACTCATTAGGACTGCTTGTGTCAACACAAAAAGGAAAGTAATTGTTGTAGGCAGTTCCCTTCTGAGGGGACCAGAGGGCCCCATGTGCAGGTCCACCCCCAGGAAAGTCTGCTGTCTCCCTGGCGCCCAGGATAGAGACATCACCAGGAAACATCCTGGTCTGGTACAGCCCTCTGATTATTACCTGCTACTGGTTATGCAGGTTGGTAGTGATGAGGTGAGCACCCTGCTGTTGTGAGCTCGTGGCTGGACACCCCCCAGCACATGTTTTGTATTCACTTATGTAAGCAAATGCAGCTGGAAGGTTGATCTTTGTTTCCTGTTTGGAGATTTTTCCATCATAAGGCTGTTCCTGGGTGAGGTAAAGGCAGAGCAGCTGAATGCACATGGGCTCTGCTGGGTGCAATCCTGCTTGCTGGCCTCAGGCACATGGAGGAGATGAGTTTGACTGTGAGGATGCTGTACTCTGAGTCAAGGCTGTTGGAGGACCTCCTTGCAGCCAAACAATGTGGGATGTGGCCAGGTAGGAAAAAAAAAAAAAACAAAACAAACCACCCAAACAGAAACAAACCAAAAACCAAGCTATGTTCTGTTTCTGCTAAGAAAAATTGCATCCAGCCAAAACTGTAACAGCCTAAAGGATTTTCTTTTTTCTTTTTTTCTACATGAGAAATTTGTTTACATATGCAAACTGTTCTTGAGCATTGAGATTGTTGGCTTCTGCTGTTTGATTTAGTAACTTTAAAATTTGCTTGCTAAGGATGCAGTTTTGTCACTTAGAGGTATTTTGTCACTTAGTGGGTGAAGTAATACTGGGGGCTTGTGGGTTTGAGGGCTGTGCATCATAAAGGGCTGGCATGGTGTTTAGCCCAGAGGTGTTGTCTGCAAGGAAAGAGCACCCCTACTTGCCCCCTTCATCCTCCTTTATATAAGAATTTCCTCCTATATAGAAAGCAAATTGCAGAGGACCTAGTTAAACCTGTCTTGTTCTTAGTAACATTTTATCTTGTTCCTGGTGCCCAAGGAGGGGGGGAGATACACCTCCTTGTAGCTGCACAGCACCTCTTAGATGTCCGATGGCATGGACCAGTGAGCAGGATGTATGGTTACGTGGGGCAGCCTCTCAAACTGGGATAAATCTCTTTGATTATCCAGCCTAGAAAGAGGCCAAGGTAGTTTCTTCCTAGTAAAGCTGTTCATTTGTACAGTTACCATATGGCAGTTGCCTTCAAGCTTCTGCCTTGGCACTGCCAACTGAGGGAGGCTTTGTTAGGACTTAATGCCCTTTGTGGCTGCTGAAAGAGAAAAAAGGCCTAATTTGTGGAGATTATGGATTTAAACATCCAAGGAATTTACTGGTCTCAGCTGCTTGTATTTATTTGATGTTAAACTTGCTCTTTCCAATCATGGCTGTGTGCTGGGGGTGGAAGGAGGTTTGCAGTGTGTTGTCTCCTCTGAGTGTCTGGCTGTGGTGGAGAGTTGAGCCAGTCCTTCCCTTCTAGCTCCAGTTCATGTGTCACAGCAGCTACTCTGCTGCCAGACATGCACTCAGCTCCCTCTGTTTAATCTGCATTCAGAGCCTTCTCCAAGGCAGTTATTTGGCCACTGAACATAAAATAAAGATGATGTTTACTGGACTTTCAGTTTGCCCAAAGCCACCTTTTACAGAGCAATACTACTAGTATATTTTTAAATGGTAAAACCAGACTCTGTGTGCCTGGTGCCCCAGCTTTGCTACCTGAATTTTGGGATGCAAAACCAGAGACAAAATACTGTCAGTTCTTCAGTTATGACCACCGAGACAGTTTATTTTCTCAGATGCTGTTCAAGACAGGTGGGCAGTGCTTAATGATCCTTTGGTTTGTGAATTACAACTATTACTGGGGCTTTGAGAAACGTGAGCACCCAGAAGCCATGGGGGGAGCCTGGTGTCCATGAGCTGTGCTGCAAGGGCTTCCTTCTGTGCCTCTTGTTAAGCACCACAAGTTCAGTGCTAACTTCCCTTTCTATCACTAGAGGACCATGGATACTTATTTTAGAGCAGAAATACAGCTTGCAATGAACTAGCTTCTTGTTCTGTATCTCCCTAAACCTTTGGGACAAGTTTCTCTCTGCTGCAAACCTTACATGCTGAGAAGCCTGTCTGGGGATGACGCAACATGTGCATCATAGAAAAGTTAAAAGGAGAAAACACTGAAGTGTGACTTCAGCCCTTGTTTGAGTTGTGGCCTTCAGGATGAAAGGTTGCCTCATGAAACACCATCCTCTGACTTGGTCCAGCATCCATCCTTGCACGTGGTTGCTGTGTCCTGTTGACATTGATCGAATTTCTTCATGGTGTCCAATGTATTTATCTGCTTAGTGCTCTTCAAGGGCTGGTGCTGCTGATGTCCTCAGGAGTAGGCCAGGGCTGCACAAAGGAACTTGGTGCGCTCCGTGTGACACCAGCAGTCCTTAGGGAAATAAGAATTTAAATCTGGGGCTCCCAGTAGTTTAGTGCCCAAACTGTGCATCTTCTCTTCTTACTTGCTGTGCCTCCAAATCCAGCCTTCACAGCACTGTAGGTGTTTAATCGTTCCTTGGTCACTGCTGACCTCAGTAACTGCCTGGAAAACTTCTGAAAGAAAACAGTATCCTTAAGCTATTAAAAAAACCCCTATTTTCTTTGATTGTCACTTCTCTGAGCCTCAGAGACTCCACTACCTCTTCCTTAACAGCCTTTTGGGGGAGGGACATGGCAAATGATCAGTGTGTTTTGGGGACTGTTTTAGCTTACTTTGTCCTTCAGGCTCTTGTGATGTATAGGAGAGTGCAAACATCCTGCTCTTGGGTGTTGGAATGAGTAATGTTGAAAATGCCTATTTTTTTAACACAAGATGTTGCTCTTTTATGAAGGAAAGATGGTGGTGTATGTTTTGGAATACTTGACTCAGTGATAATGGAGAGTCATTTGTTCTGGGTTCCGAGACTTAGAGTAGTAAAATAGGTAAATGTCTCTTATTCTAGACACACTTTCCTAAAACATGCTGAGGGATGGCTTTGTCTATAATAAATACTAAATAGTGTGCTGACTTAACAACGTCTTAATAGGATGTTTTCCAGTCCACATAAACTCTTTGTCTTTTAAATTTCTGGACTGTAACAGTGGGGAAACTTTTTTTTTTATAAAATACATATTTATTTGATTTCTATTTTTTTTTTCTTCCTGAAA